>OX637533.1:60845581-60923081 GCA_951800035.1 Linnaemya tessellans
GGTCCCTGACGCTTTGGATACTATATATCGCAAGTGCTCGCGAAAAGATAGCCGTGTGTCAATCATCACGCCCAGATATTTCAGAAATGCCTTTGATTCTATGAAACAGGTTCCAACATTGAGGGTAATAGTTTCCCTAGCCTTACGACTACTAATCAAAAGCGCTTCGGTTTTATGATCAGCTAGAGTCAATCCCATTGCAGTGATCCAAGACTTTACTAATTGTACGCTGGCATTTGCAATGGTTTCTGCCTCCAGCAATTTCCTAGCTTTACGCACCAGCGCTATATCGTCTGCGAATCCCACAATCTTTACTCTCTCAGGTAAACTCAACCTTAGTACTCCATCATACATTACGTTCCACAACAATGGTCCAAGTATCGATCCTTGGGGAACACCACCACTAATCCTACGTTTCCTTATACCCGCATCTGTACTATAGATCAATTTCCTATTCCGGAAATAATCCTGCACTATCCTTATCAGATATTCTGGGATGTCCAATCGAGTTAGAGCATCAACAATATGCACCCAGCTCGCTGTGTTGAACGCGTTCTTCACATCCAGCGTCACAACTACACAGTACTCTTTTGTGCCATTCCTCCAGCTCCTGCCATAAATAGTTCGTGCAGCAGTTTCTACTACCATATTTATAGCATCCACTGTTGACCTCGCCCTCCTGAAGCCAAACTGGTTGTCTGATAGACCATGTCTGTCTTCAACGAAATTCCCAAGTCTTCTGCAGATCACACCCTCTAACAACTTTCCACATGTATCTCTCATACACAGTGGCCGATAAGATGAGGGGTCATCCAGAGGTTTATTGGCTTTTGGTATTAATACCAACTTCTGCCTCTTCCATCTTGTTGGAAAAATTCCCTTACTTAAGCATGTATTCACCATTCTTAGGAACTGCTCGGGACAAAGCCTGACGGCCTCCTTTAATACTATATTTGGAATGCAGTCGAGGCCCGGTGCCTTTTTGTCTCTAAACCTAGAGACAACGTCCTCAATCTCAGTTATTGTAACCGATGGAAAATTAAATGTCTCAATTGGAGGGTTGTGCTCCCAAGGTGGTGCGTCCTACTGGGGAATGAGATGGTCTACAATTTCCTCCAGGATTGGCCCCTCACTCAATTGCAACGGGGTCAGGCATTTAAGTTTTTTGGTGACCAGCTTATATGCGAGACCCCAAGGATTATCATCCACCTCATCACAGATATTTAGAAAACACTGCCTCTTGCTCCTACGAATTGCATCCTTTAGAGCCCTCCTCCTATTCCTGTAATTCTGTTGGTATACGCTATTCTCCAACCTACCTCGAGTTCTTGTATACTGTCTTCTAGCACGTATACACTCCGCCCTCAAGCCGGCAATATCATTATTCCACCAATAAACTGGTGGCCCCGTTCCGGATCTTTTCCGCCTCACCATAGATGCATCGCACGACCGCGTGATATGGCTCACCAATTGTTCTGCATATCCTCAGCTGAACCATTTAATTCCCTACCTTCCATAAAGATGGCAAAATATCCTTATCAAAGGTACTCACTTTCCATCCCGGCAAACCTTGTGCACTGGGAGTCACATTCCGTATATCATCCTGTATATACATAATAATGGCACTGTGATCGCTGTGAGTATAAACATCAGATACTCTCCAGTTTACACGGTTTATAATGGAATCGCTGGCAAACGTAATATCAATAATTGATCCAACATTTCCTCCTCTAAATGTTTCCTCATCTCCAGAATTCAAGAGCACAACATTCAGCGCAGAAAGGGCCTCTAATAGCATTCTTCCCCTTGCATTTGTCAAGGGGCAGTCCCATTCAACAGCCGACGCATTGAAATCTTCTGCTATTATAACAGGACTCCTGACTGCAGCGTCCATCACCATGTTGTCTATAATAACACGAAAGTCATCAATAGAATACCTAGGAGGAACATAACAGCTGTACAAACATATGCCGGAAACAGTGGCCCGCGTGTATCCACATTACGGTGAGAACCTTTCCCTCAATATCAAAGAACCGGTAGTCCATATAGCTGCTGTATCTGTATCATTAGTAACCCAATTTACAGATACATACCATAAAAATACCTCAAAATGAAGACTTTTTGTTAAGAAATGCGGGTGTTAGTATTGGTGACTTGGAAAAGGACAATGAAAGTCAAAAGTTTATAATCAGAGACCAGGAACAAATATTGAACACAATTGGTGCTTATCTTGAATCAATTCATTCTTTTAAAGAGATCGATACACAAAATAGTGTGCATATTGGCGTTGACAATTGTTCCAGTAGTTTTTTGGAAATAAAAAATGAATATGAGAACGTGCTACACAATATTTTCGGATAATCATAAAGCTAACGAGATTGAGGGTTCGGCAGATGAAAACTACTTCATAACTTTTGACTCACTGTTATATATTTTCCGCAATTTAAAGATAAAACTCTCCTCAGGAATCGATAATGTTCCAAATATTATTTTGAAAGATATTCCTGAAATAATTATTCTAGAATATTGTACTCTCTTCAATAATATGCTTAATAACTCCTACTTTCCGCAAGCCTGGAAAGAAGCGAAAGTTATAATTCTACCAAAAAAAGATAGAGATTCAACTGACCCAAAGAACTTACGCGCTATTAGTTACCAAATATAAGTAAGGTATTTGAAATTTGCGTTAACAATCACATAACAAGATTCTGCGAAAGGAAACAATTAATAAATGAAAGGCAATTCGGATTTAAATACAAGCATTCAACAATTCATGCAATGCAACTTCTTGTATCAGAAATTCATTGGAATCTCAATAAATCCTTGTATACCGAAGCTGGTTTGATTGATTTTGAGAAAGCTTTTGATAGCATATGGATACCGGCTTTAATTTATAAACTATTAAGTTATGAAATGCCTATATACCTAATCATACTTATTCACAACATGTTAAGTAACAAAACATTCTCAGTTTATAACAGAGAATATGTAAGTACTAAGAAATTCGCTATAGTCAACGGCCTTCAGCAAGGTACTGTAAACGCCCCAATTCTTTTTAATATATTTTTATATGACCTATTAACAAAAACTGATAACATTCTTGCATTTGCTGATGATATTATAACTTATCATGCCGATAACAAAATAGAGAGCATTAACTATCAGCTACAAACAAATTTTAACATAGTTAAAATCAACTTTAACAAATGCGAAACAATTCTTTTTCGTCCTCCAGTCGGAAGATGTAACCATAATATTAAAACAAAATGGAAAGAATTCGGCATAAAATCAAATTCAAATATAAATATTCCCAATAAAAAGATAGTTAAGTATTTGGGAATCAATTTAGATAAATTTTTGTACTTTAATAGTCATATAAATACACAAATTACAAAAGCAAGAAAGGCCTTTTTCATGTATAAAAAACTGTTTTACTCGCAACACATCACAAATAAAGTAAAAATTACTTTGTACCAATCACTTGTTAGACCTATCCTAACATATGGATGTCAAATATGGTTTAACATTTCCCGAGCATATATGGAGAAAGTAAGAGTTTTCGAAAGGAAATGCCTAAGAGCATGCACATCCCTATATAGATCATCAAATAGTGGCTATACGAAATACATATCAAATAAAAAATTATATAATACGGCTAGAATAAGTAGAATTGACAATTTTATTATTCATTTAAAAACAAATCTTAAATTAACTCATGCTGGTCTTGAAAGCAATGAATATATTTATATAAATGAGGATCTAACGCCGCAAAACCACAAAATATTCAAAGCGGCTTTAAATGTTAAAAAAAGAGATAAAAACATAAAATCTGTATTTACTTTACGTGGCCTCGTATATATTAAAAAGAATGATGCTGATGACCCTATTCTGTTGGAATTCTTGGAGGACCTGGATATGTTTTTTCGTCAATGACATGATTTTACTTATTTTGTTTTTACTATTTTCATTTCCATTTTCAAATTTTATAGCTAAGAACATTATATTAATTATCTATTTCATTTACGAAATTTTAAACTTGTTAAATTCTATATTTCCTTATTTTTATTGCGTTGCGTTAATCTCTGTAGGAAACTATGAGTTTGACTAACACATCATTTAATCAAATTGATTCCAGAGAGAGTAACTTCAATATGATCAGAATCTTAGCTAATCGTCATAAATCGTTTACAATATTTCATATTAACGCTCAAAGTTTACTGCCAAAAATTGATGAATTTCGATATATAATTGAAAATTCTGGTATTGATGCCATATGTATCTCTGAAACGTGGTTCAATGAAGAAATTGATGATGGTATATATCGAGTTGAAGGCTATCGCCTCTTTAGATCAGATAGGTCTGGGAATGGCGGCGGTGTCGCCATATACATTAAGAATCATGTTTCTAGTAAACTGGTTACTTGTTATTGTCAGAATAATGATACAGAGTTCATTTTTATAGAAATAAATTATCACGGTAACAGGATGCTACTGGGATGTGTTTATAGACCTAACAGAAATATAAAATTTGATAGTTTAATTGAAAAACTTGAGGACCTGTCGGTAACATATTCCGATGTCATCATTGCAGGTGATTTCACTAGTAATTTTTTTGTAACAGATGAACTAGATACAATTATGTCAAGTTTAGGTCTAACTTCGGTAAATAACACAAGACCAACTCATTTTACTAACACATCGGCAACATTCTTAGATTTATTCTTTGTGAATAAGAAGAATAACGTGTTACATTATGAGCAGTTATCTGTAACATCTTTCTCTAAACATGACGCCATTTTCATTTCGTACGATTTTATATGTGAGGATTCTGTACAAAATTATACTTTCAGAAATTTCAAAATTATTGCCTATCAGTCCTTATGTAATGATATTGTAAATACTGATTGGGATCAGATATACCACTTACAAGACGTTGATGATAAAATGAACTGCCTTAACGACTTGATATTAAGGATATACAATAGTAGGGTATCAACCGGCCATGGTTTAGCAACGAGGCGAAAATGTTGATAGCTCGACGTGATCGGTTATATATGCTGTGGAAACGGTATAGGACTCCTGAGTACTTTACTGAGTTTTGTCTTGCTAGAAGGGCTGTTGTTCGGAGGATAAAACATGACAAAAGTAGATACTACTGTAACAGATTTAACTCAGCTACAGATAGTAAAAAAAACATGGAAATATATAAAGGATATTGGAATAGGCAAGGCAACATATCAACCAGTAGATGTTGATGTTAATGAACTTAATGAAAACTTTATAAATATCCCACTACCAAATATCCAGTCCGACTTTTATAATCAAAATCGCGGTGTAATGGTTCCAAGCTTTATTGAGCATTTTGATTTTCAAACTGTTGAATTCTTTGATGTAGTCGAGGCTTTTTCTAAGATGGAATCTAATTCGATTGGATTGGATGGTATTTATCCGAGATTTGTGAGGATTATTCTACCATGGATCGTTAAGTACGTGACACATATTTTCAATAGTATTATGATGACTTGCACTTTTCCAAAAATATGGAAACATGTCAAAGTAATCCCAGTACCAAAATCTGGAAATGAGTACCGTCCAATTGCCATACTACCCTACTTTTCTAAAGTGTTTGAACGTCTGCTACATAAAAAGATTTACAAATACTTAAATGATAATAACCTGTTGACTAGTCGTCAATCTGGCTTCAGACCTCGACGTAGCTGTATAACGACACTTGTTGATGTAGTAGAGGAAATAAGAGCAAACTTGTATGACGGAAAGTTTTCATTTTCAGTACTACTGGACCATTCTAAAGCATTTGATACGGTTGATATCGGTAGCGGAATTTACAGTTGAGTCATTGGCTAGATGTCGATCCGCTTTAACTTATAAAGCAGCAAATAAAGCTTGTTTAAATTGTGTAAATAATTCATTTCTACTTGTGTCACCTTGACCTTGTTGTTCTATGGCGCATACTGAAAGATGACTTGTTTCATTTAGAGTTGTCTCTGGGTTCTCGTCATGTTCATGTGTTTCATTGGAATCGGAGAATCGCACCCTTATTTGAAGATTCTGTTGATATGTCGAATTAGAGTTGTCAATAGTTTTGTGTATAGTGTCGTCAGACTTAATAGTTTCTACATCATCTATAATTTGAGTTTCTTCTTCATCTACTTCATCAGCGGAACTACTGGTAGACTCTTGTGATTTTTCAACCAAAATAACGGTTTCCAAGCGTTTACTTCTCAAATGATCATCTACCGGAATTTTGTCATCAGTTTCATTTAGTTTTTCAGTAATTCTACGTGTCATAAACTCTTTAAGACAAGTGGAATTCATGTCAAAACTACCATCATTCGCTTTTTGCTCCAATAGTGCAAATATACTTTCCTCCGTTTCGGTTAAAGTTTGTTTGCAATTTCTCGGCACTTGTAAAGGCTCTATCTCCAAAGGATCGAGAATTTTAGACCAAGCAATGATGTGAGCATCAGTTGAGGGGTTCTTTAACACATTTTTGGCTGTCAATTCATATGAATTCCAAGGTGGATAGATTGAAGTTGCTTTAGAAGTAATACTTTCAGAATCTTTCAAAGAGATTTTAAATTGACTGATGTAATTTTGTTTAAAGATTTTGTATCGGGTGTAGAACTGCAATTATTTTTTGATGCGATAAGCAAATTTTGAAACCGCTGCTCTTGGACATCTAAGCAAGTTGGAGTTGCTTCATTTGTTTTAGATGAGAGCTTTATTTTATTCATTGACTTTAGTTTAAAATCTTTTATCTTATTGACACTATTTAAAGGTTTTAGTCTCAGTCTTGGATGAGCATTAGCGTATTTATATTTCGACAAATTATTTAGCCTAAAGTTTTCTGGATCAATCTTGAATCTTTGTTTAAGACCTTCTCCTCTTCTTAAAAATGGTTTCTTCGTCTTCACTTGCTGTAATTCCTTGCAAACTTCTGTGCCGTAACCCGAAGTTAAAGTTGGATATGAAGCAGTATTTACATCTCCACATTCCTCTGGATCTGGTTCTTCTTCCTCACCAATTTGCGACGATTCCAAGCTGCCTTGCATACTCTCATCCATGCATATTTCTTCCAACGGTTCAGTTTGTTGAATATCTAAAACTTCAGCACCACCGGTATTTTGAATATCTGTACCAATTTCGCTTTGTAAGCCCAACATTTGATACATAGTTTGCTGTTCTATGCCTAACACCTGCCTTTGCTTTATTTGTTTTGCTTGCAGCAATTTTTTCTGTCCCTCCTGCCATTTATTTAACTCCTGAAGTCTTTTTACAATTTCTGCCTGTTTATCCGTTTTGGCTAACATATTCATATCCGAAATATTTTCCGCATTTAATTTGGCTTGCTTTCTAGTCTCCAAGCTGACTGTTCTGTTTTTAAAAGGTATATTAACTATTATCCTATTTTCTGCATCTACTTCAGTGGTTTCATTGAAAATATCTTGGCATATTCTATCTTCTTCATCATAGACAGTATTTGTAGGTAACTCCTCTAGCTCCCAGAAGCGTTCTAAGTTTGACGTAGCTACTAAAGCTTTCCCAGAATTATGTTTTTTATTGACGATACCAGATAAAATCCACCCAAATGTCGTGGATTGCGCCAATATCCCACTCTTTTTTAATATGCCTTCTTCCATTATATGGGTTATTATGTCCATGCCAATAACGATATCTATACGATCCGATTTATTTAGAGTCGGATCTGCCAATACATAATTGCTCCATTCGCTTGTATCGAATTTGAATGATTGGCTTGGTTGTGCTCCAGTAAGTTGCGGTAAAATTAGCGCCTCTGCTTCCACAAAGTGATCACTTAAAAACCTTGGCTTCAATAATAATTTTGTTTTTGCTTTGGACACCCCAACTAATGCACCTCCTAGACCATAAATTTCTGTTTTGGATCTATTTCGTGGTAACCCTAATATCTGCGAAGCTTCTTCTGACATTGTGGTTACTTGCGAGCCTTGATCGATTAAAGCTCTTCATAATAATATATATTCGCCATGTGCTGATTTTACCTTTAGCTGTACAGTAGCCAGCAACACATCGACTGGTGCTTTGGTGTTCATCGAATTAGTGGTTGGACTTGGTGATGTTTTAGCTGTTTGTTTTTAATTAATATGCAGAATTGTATGATGCATTTTGCCGCACAGCTGACATTTGGTTTTTTGAAAACATCGTTTGTCCATTTTATGATTTAGGCATATATTACAAATTTTAGCGCCTCTTATCCAAATATTTCTACCCTTGTTTGTTAAACTCAAAAATTTAGTACATTCATACATCTTATGCCCACTTTTTTTACAGTACTTACAGTAGCCATTTTCCGTTGATAGCATCGTTGATCGAAATTGATGCTTTTTGTTATTATTTGAATCTACGCTGTTATTCTTTTTGTTTGAGGATGCTTCTAAGGCTTCACACTGTAGTTCAATAAAATTCATAACATCATCTAATTTTTGAATATTTTTAGACTTTTTTGTGTTTTGTTTATATAAAACCAGACCTTCTTTGTCTAGTTTTTTCAAAATAATTCTGGCAATAATTGGATCAGCATCTTTTAACTGGTCTCCCATTGCTTTTAGAGCTTGAATACTTTCATTTGTAATATTTAGCAAATGTCTCAAACTGTTAGCCACATTTATATTTGTACTTGGTTGATATAGAATTTTATCCACTAGCTTCGTGAACAATATTCTTTTATTATTATATCGTTGGTTTAAAATATCCCAGGCGACTTCGTAATTATCTTCAGTAATTGAAAGATTCTGAATTATTTTAAATGCTTCTCCTTTTACATAATTTTTTAGCCTGACCAATTTTTCTACAGCTGGAAGCTTACTCATATGTACAAACTGCTCGAACATATTTTTAAATGAAAGCCATTCCTCGATGTCACCATTAAAAATTGGAATTTTTATCGCTTCTAATACGACTGTTTGTTTTTCTTTTTTTAAGTCAGAAATTTTCATTAATATGCAATTTAATGCTTCTTCATATTGGTTATCAATCATTTCCAATTCTTCATCAATATCTTCCATGACATCGTGGTTAATTATTAATTCATGGTACATTTTTTTAATGTTGACCATCTTTTTTTCCCAAATATTTCTGTTATGTTCTAATATTAAAATATTATCACCATCAATATTTGTCAAGGTATCTTCTAGTTTTTATACCCTCCAAAAAAGAATTTGGAGGGTATATTCACTTTGTCATTCCGTTTGTAACGCATCGAAATATCCATCTCAGACCCCATAAAGTATATATATTCTTGATCAGTGATGAAATCTAAGACGAACTGAGCATGTCCGTCCGTCCGTCTGTGGAAATCACGATTCAGTCCAAACGAAAAGAGCTAGACTCTTGAAATTTGGCATAAATATATTTTACAACTTAGAGCAGGTTAAGTTCGAAGATGGGCTAAATCGGGCAAGAGGGAAAAAAGTTCCCCTAAGAAGAACTAAACCAACCCAGAAAAAACAACATAATTTTTAAAGTTTTTTGGTTATTTTGTTAAGCAAATGATATATTTTTATGTCAAATACGGCCCAACGCCTTAAACTTGGAGCCATTAAATAAAATAAAAATATTTTTTGACCCCGCCCACTTCAGTGGGCGTTATTATAGGCAAAAATAGCATAAAAATTTAACAAATTGTTTTACTTAAGCCTACATTCCTTAAAAATAACACTTTTAAGCTTTAATGACGAAGCTGAGACGAAACCTGGTACTACTCTGCCCTTCCCCTTCCTTCCCCTTCGCCCCCTAAATGACCCTACCAAAAAAATTTTTTTTTTTAAATTTTGTATATAATCATCCCAAGTATTTATCTTTAGAGTTTTATGACTGCCGATTTCTGCCCTACCCCCCCCCCCCTCCCCTCTTCCTTTGCCCCCTAAATGACCCTACCAACAAAAAAAATTTTTTTTTTTTAATTTTGTATATAATCATCCCAAGTATTTATCTTTAGAGTTTTATGACTGCCGATTTCTGCCCTAACCCCCCCCCCCCCTCGTCCTTTGCCCCCTAAATGACCCTACCAAAAAAATATTTTTTTTTTAAATTTTGTATATAATCATCCCAAGTATTTATCTTTAGAGTTTTATGACTGCCGATTTCTGCCCTGCCCCCCCCCCCCCTCTTCCTTTGCCCCCCTAAATGACCCTACCAAAAAAAAACTTTTTTTGTAAATTTTGTATATAATCATCCCAAGTATTTATCTTTAGAGTTTTATGACTGCCTGTTGCTGCCCTACCCCCTCCTCCCCCTTCGCCTTTTAAATGACCCTACCAAAAATATATATTTTTTTTAAATTTTGTATATAATCATCCCAAGTATTTATCTTTAGAGTTTTATGACTGCCGATTTCTGCCCTGCCCCACCCCCCCCCCCCTCTTCCTTTGCCCCCTAAATGACCCTACCAAAAAAAAACTTTTTTTGTAAATTTTGTATATAATCATCCCAAGTATTTATCTTTAGAGTTTTAGTACTGCCGATTTCAGCCCTACCCCCCCCCCCCCTTTTATTTGCCCCCTAAATGACCCTGCCAAAAAAATTTTTTTTTGTAATTTTGTATACAATCATAACAAGCATTTATCTTTAGAGTTTTATGACTGCCTGTTGCTGCCCTACCCCCTCCTCCCCCTTTGCCCGCTAAATGACCCTATTAAAACTAAATAAAAATTATTTTTTAATTTTGTGTATAATCATCCCAAGCATTTATTTTTAGAGTTTTATGTCTACCTGTTTCAGCCCTACCCCCTCTCACCCCTTGCCCTCTAAATGACCCTATCAAAAAAAAGAAATTTTAATTTTGTATATAATTATCCCAAGCATTTATTTTTAGAGTTTTATGACAAAGGTGAAATGTTTCCCCCACAGCCCTTGCCAGAGCGACCCCGCCAAAATACAGTTTTTATACCCTCCAAAGAGAATTGGACCCTATAAAGTAAATATGTATATTCTTGATTAGTGATGAAGTTTAAGACGTTCTAGCATTGACCATACGTTCGTCTGTGGAAAACATGATATTGTATATTTTTGAACCCCGCCCCCTTTAGTGGGCGTTGACGTACGATATTATATAAAGGAACTCTGTCCCACCAAGTTAAACATTTCAAATTCACTTACTAAACATTTGGAGGGTATTTAAGATTCGACCCGGTCGAATATAACGTTTTTACTTGTTGTATTTCTTTTCGGAATTGAATAAGCAAGTTCATTTTAATTTTTTCTCCTGGAGTTTCATTTTTTAGGCCTGAAGTCTTGTTTAGTTGATCCGAATCTTGTTGTTGTGTTTTTTGATTATCAAAAAATTTTTGGAATTGCTGCATCATCATTTCTTGTATTTCACCTCGTGTGATAGATTCTGCAGTTTCCTTGGTATTTTGTATGTCTTGTTGTGTTGTATTTTTGCAACGATTTATCATTTCCATTACCATGTTAAAATAGTTCTTCTCCAAATAGTCTTCTGCCGTTGTTCGCCATTTGTTGAGCTTATCGTCGTTACTTTTAAATTTAGCTTCTAGGCCTTCAATCCTTGCTTTGTATTGAGCTACTGATTGCCTCCTTAATGAACCGCTTTCCAATTTTATAAGAATTCCAGCGATTTCGTCACCTATCTCTTTTTGAGATTCATATAATTGCTGTCTTTGTGCCATTCTTATTATTTTAATTTTTTGATAGTCGCTGTTTTAGCCCCGACATACGCTTTTTATATATATATTTTCTTTTATTAGTCGCTGTTTTAGCCACGACTTACGCTTTATATATATTTTTTTGTTTTAATTAGTCGCTGTTTTAGCCACGACTTACGCTTTATATATATATATATATATATATATATATATATATATATTTTTTTTTTTTTTTTTTTTTTGTAGGCACTGATTCACAATTAAAAACTTTATATCCGGCTCGAAGGAGCAATGTAAAATTGAATATAAAACAATCTTACTTGTTGAATGTTTGTAAGACACTAGTTTATTTAAAAAAATATCTTTACTTAAATACTGAAAATTAAAATGCTCATGCGTACGTTTCTTGAAATTTAAAGTGATAACATGTGTAAGATAAGATGTTTGTAGCCTAAACAAATATGAATCAATAAAATGTGTCTAGACAATGTAAAATAGAAAATATGTAGCCTAAACGAATATGAATCAATAAAATGTGTCTAGACTGATTAAAATAGAAAATATGTAGCCTAAACAAATATGGACCGCAACATGTATTTGATAAGATGTGTAAATATAAAACTAAACGGCATATGTTTAAACCGTACTTAGACTGAGCACTTAAAACGAAAATCAATTTTATCTTATTACTAAAGTTGTTAACACATGTTCAACTAAATTGAACAGGAGGATATTAAAAATACTGTTTTATTTGATAAAAGTGGTGTTTTCAAAATACATGTTTCTAATACTTTCAAGGAACTTATAGTGTTATTGGTATATATATTATATTTAATATTCTGTTTTATTAAGATACCTGTTCCACCGCCCCTATTATTGATTCGGTTTTTACGTATAAATTGGTACCCATTGAAGTTAACCTTATGTTGTATATTTAATTTAGTTTTATTCAAAAGTACTAAGTCTGGTTTATGTTTGTTTATAAGGTTATACAATTCGTATCTCCTGCTTAAACTAATTAAAGAATTAACGTTAATATGAACAATGTTTATATTTTTTACGATAGTACTATCCACGGTGATAACTTAATTTTCTAACATCGAGAAGATCGAATCAATTCTCGATGTTTGAATTTGTAGTTGCTTATGTAAGCTAACAATTTGTTTAGAGAGATTTTGCATAGAGTTTTTAAACTCCTCTAAGGCTATTTGAATTGGGTTAATATAATTTACATTTTGATGGTTGTTATTTTTTACAGTATCTGCAAAACTCATGTTTTGGTTAACAGTGTATGGTGTATATGCTGCATTTTTTGATCTTCTTTGATGAAAAGTTTGCTTTTTGGCACGAAGCTTTTGTTGAATTTCTTTATATTCTTCACAACCTTTATAAGATGCTGGGTGACCGTGTTTACCGCATAGAACACAAAATAGTTTCTCTCTCTCCTTTTAACGCATCCAGTTGCTAAGTAGCAACTGGATGCGCTGTGGAAAAAATTCTGACAGTTCCTACACTGTGTGATCTCTGGTTTTCTCAGAGGTTCCCAACGTACGCAACGATGTTGTAAACCCTTAATAGCATGAAGTTCATTAGAGTTGCTGTCAGCACTTATTTGTACTAAGTAAATTGGTAGAGAATAATTTTCTTTAATTGATTTTTTAGTTTTAAAGTCACTCACTTTAATGAATTTTAAGTTTTCATTTTGGAATTTACATAATTCTTCAAAAATTTCATTATTGTCAATATTAGGGCTCAGGCCTTTTAACATATAAGTCTTTGGTTTTATATTTTTTGGAGTAAACGTAAAAAATTTGGATTTCGTTTTCTGTAAATAAGCTTTTACTCTATTATAATCGTCAATTGTTGACATATAAAGAGATATTTTGTTGTTTTAATATTCTCTTATTTTAAAGTCTTTAATATTTAGGCCCTTTTTTATGAAATTAATGAGTTCATTGGGATCCAAATCGAAAATATTGAGAGGTGGTATTTTTTTGTTCTTGTTTGTTGTTTTTTCAAAATTCTCTGAATCTTGCTGATTTAAATTATTTTTTGCAACGTTACGAGGTGTTGTTGCCTGCCATTTTTCTTGAACATATTTTTCAAATATTTTTAAATACACATTGTTACATTCTTTATCATTATCGAGAATCGAGTAGTAATTGTTTTTTAATTGTTTTGCCATGGTTTCACTTAATGTGTTGTTCTTTCTTTTTCTACTAGTATCCTCATTTTTCAAATCACTTTCTGTTGATTGATTATTTAAATTGATTTTCTCATTATTAGCTAGTGTTCTCAGAGCATTAAGCTCTGACATAGTCTTCTAAATTTACTTTTCTTTTTTGCTTTTTTAAGAGTCTCTGTCTCTATTTGAAGAAAAACGCAGTCAGAAATGCGTTAAAAAAAGAATAAGAATTTACAAGCAAAAAATGCAAAATTGTTGCACAATCCGCTAGACGTCCGTTTCTCACGACGGTCATAATCGAACCTCATAAATTTGAAACTAGTTCGATATGAATGGATTTTGAAGAAAAACAAAAGAAAATAGCTACGTAAGTTTTGTATGGCGGTTTTCCTCTGATTCGGTATGATGGGTAGAATGGACCACAAAAATCTACACCACAAACAAGAAATAGACGGTTGGGAGATCTATCCGTTGGGAGATCACCCATGACTTGTTGAAATAATCGAGGTTTGTACCTAAAGCAGTGGACGCAACTTCGAACTGTTTGTCTTACAAGATCTCTAGCATTGATGACCCACGCTTGTTGTCGAAGAATTGCCAGTAGCGCCTTTGGGCCTGCATGCAAATGCTTGAAGTGGAGATTCCTAACGTACACCCTTGTAAAATGATGATCTTTTGGAAGAAGTGCTGGAAACCTGACGCTGTATGGGAGAGGTGCGTTAGCAAGCCTGCCCCAACTCTCAATATCAATAACTTTGTTTATAACTTTGGACAGGTTGTAGGAATGGCGATAATTTTTGTAAGGCCGACTGCAGAGTTAGACCCCTTTTGAGCCGGCCAATTTCATCCTTGAATGATGTTTGTTGAACATCGTGTACCACTTTCCAGAAGGCGAGTTGAAGCTCGTTCGCTGTGATGAATGGGTTGCGCTTGCTTTTATGAAAGAAACGATGAACATCAATTATGATGTGTAGGATACGAAGAAAGGATGATTGTTTAGCTACAATTTGTGTTATAATTGAATTGTCAATAATTGTTGTTTTGAACGACGATTTCCTAATTTCTGTTGATGGAAGTTCAGTATTAGAAATTGATTTATTAGGCCAATATTTTTAATCTCTTTGAAGAAAATCTGGACCATCAAACCAGATAGTAGAGCTTAGTTCGTTAGCAAGACAACCACGGAAAACAACATCTGCAGGATTTTGTTTTGACGGTACATGTCGCCACGGTATGTTATTTGTAGTATTTTGAATTTCAGCAACCCGATTGGCGACGAAGCATAGATACGAAGATGAATGCATTTTGAGCCAGTTTAAAACTATTTTCGAATCACTCCAGAAAAATATACGAAATTTACAACGGTTTTCAAACTGATCCTTGATTTTTGCTCACGTTCGACTCAATAGTAGTGCGGCACATAGCTCTAATCTGGGTAATGATTGTTGAGTTACCGGTGCTACTCTAGATTTTGCGATAACTAAAGTTATGCGCAATCCAGTCATATGAGGTACCCGGATGTATATGCAGCACCCATACGCCAGATGTGAGGCATCTCAAAATCCGTGTATGTCGAAAGCCACGTCAGGCATTATTCCTACTAATCTGGGAATCTCTAGTGTATTAACGTGGGGCAAGTTTTCTTCGATTTGAGTCCAGCGTGTTTGAAATCTTTCATTTAATGGTGCGTCCCAATCAAGTTGTTGCTTCCACATCTCTTGAATTAATATTTTGCATGAAGTTACTATTGGGCTTAACAACCCAAGAGCATCGAAAATCCTAGCGACACTAGTCTTTTTGTCGGAACTGCAATTTTCAAAAATTCGAACCGAAAACAAAAAACGTCTTCATTAGGCTTCCACGACATTCCAATAGTATTGGTGCTGGCTTAATTTTTTTGTCTAAAGGTAAAATTTTCGCTTGAAGTAGTTAATTGTGGACAGTTTGAGTTCCACTTGGACAATGTCAAACCAGCATTCTCTAGAATTTGCATAACTTGAAGCTTATTTGATGAAAGCTCTTCAATAGTAGCTGTCCCAGTGAGAAGGTTATCTACGTATAGGTCTTGTTTTAGAATCTTACAACCAATAGGAAATTCTTGTTTATAAGTGTCAGCTATGAATGAAATACTTCGAATAGCGAGAAATGGTGCCGCCGATGTACCATAAATAACGGTGTTGAGCTGATAAAGACACACTGCCATCCCTAAATACGGGCGGCAAGCGTTTTTTAGGTGTCAAAAGTTCTCATGTGCATACATTTTGTATGGAGCATACCGAAATAACGCGGCGGCAACGCATTGCTATTGGAAAATCCGATTTTGACAGAGCGTTTTCTAATGAAGTTGGTTGCAAAAGAAGAGAATTGTAACCAGAGAAAATGAGTAAAGATTTACAAAAGTGAAATATATAATAAAAGAAAAAATTTGTGCATTTCGTATTAGAAAATGGTGGTAAGAATATATTTACAATATGATTATATACATACATATGTATGTATGCACGTTTGTAATTTGTACAAAATTTCAATAACAAAATCACAAATGTCGTCCGTCCAGCTGTTAAAATAATCAGGGTTGTTTAATTTGTTTGTTTGATAACCCTGTTTTTATTGTTTTTTTACATAACGCTGCCGCTTTTGTTTAGGTATGGCATTTCAGCGTTAACGCTCAGCGGAAAAAAACGTTCCGCTTTCCGCCCGTATTTAGGTATGGCTGACAGGGGACAATTAGGTGTTTCTCTCCATAGAATGAGTTGGAAATTTCGATCTTCTTCATGTATCAGAAACTGCCCGTACATTTTACAAATATCTGCTGACTACGCAAATTTATGAAATCGAAAGCAAAGAATGGTTAAGACAAGATCCTTCTGAATAGTTGGGCCGACCATTAATATTTCGTTTAATGATAAATTTGATGATGTACGTGTTGAAGCGTCAAAGACTACTCTCAGTTTTGTGGATACACTTTTAAGGCGCAACACAGAGTGGTGAGGAATAACGTAATGCGGTTTATTCAAAGTTTCATCGCTTACTAATGACATATGTCCCAATTTGAGGTATTCTCTCATGAAATCTATATACATGACCTCTAACATCTTGTCTTATTGAAAACGTTTTTCAAGATATGTAAATCGACGACGAGCAATGTCAATTGACTTTCCAAGACTTTCAGCAGAGCCCCTAAATGGTAAACGTACCTTGACTCTCCCATTAGTTTCGAACGTCGTGTTTTGCACAAAATGTTGTTCACATTGTATCTCTTCTTCGGACATAAGCGATTTATTTTGGGTGAATTCTTCTAATGTGTGGGTGCTGTTGGCTGAAGTAGTAGAACACGAGACTATGAAGCGAAAGGGTCGTGAGTTCGATCCCGCGCTGAGTCATGAAATATTGTGTTGAATTCTTCTAAACAGCATTAGTGCGTGGTTGGGTTAGTTGTTGCCAGGCAGCAACTGACACTGTCATGTACTAAAAGCAGAGTAACAGCACCGACCTTCGTCGGCCCTGTAGCAAAATTTAGCCGGCGAAGTAAAAGGTTGAAATAGCTACAAAAAAACTGTCTATCTTCTCATCTTTCCTAATCTGTCCCCTCAATACTATCCCCTCGTTTTCAGTTCCGGCACAATGCATTGCATATATAGGGGTCATCCCCTGAGTACTGGACCAAGATAAAAAAAAATGTCTTTAACATTGAATCTAATTCTTCAACGGTGACAATATTGCATGATAGAACTGTATTTGGAGAATGCTATTTGTTGACTTTGACGACGGAGTATTTTTACTTATGTTTGTATGGGACGAAGACGCTGGGTTGAATGACGATGACGAGGGTTGAAGTGATGACGATGCGAATTGAAAAGTCGATATTGGTCACTGATGAGACGATTAGTTTGAAATTGTACGGTGTTCTGAGGATAAATGTTGATCTAACGATGAAGGTGAACCTTGATTATGAAGTGACGAGTGATGAGAAACACGACAAGTTCGGCATCTTGATTTCGACTGACACTTCGCTACCATGTGACCTGTGCGAAGACAATTTATGCAGAGCTTAGCGGCTTTAACAAATTCGAATCGGCGAGGGACGCTTAATGTCAAATAGGAATTGCAATTTCCAGTGAAGTGTTCGTTTCTTTGGCAATATTCGCAAAGATTGCTAGATGTGAGAAGTGCTACGCCTGGCCGTTTGAATTTAGTTGTAGCTTTTTGTTCACATTCACGAAATATTTCGATTTCGGATGCACGGCTTTCAAGAAACTGACAACGACGACTAAGAGTTGAATAACATTGATTCCACGAAGGCAACGACTTAAAATCTTGCTGTTCATCATTAACCTTTTTTGACTGCATCCACTTTCGAAAGAACTATGTGTATGATGATGGCGTTCATTACATCCAGCTCCGAACCTAAAGAGAGCAAGGAACTGCGGAGAGCCGAAACGTTATCAAGAATCACACGCAGTGAAACAGAGCTCGGTTTAGTCGTAGATGATATCGAAAATAAAGAATTGATGTGCTCAATAAAAATTAATGATTTGTTATCATACCGTTCAGTTAAAGCATCTATGGGCTTTTTATAATTTGATTCGATTACCTGAAAGGGTTCTATGACTGCCAACGCGTGCGCAGAGACACAATTGAGTAGATAATTAAACTTGTCAATGATAGGAATACCCTGTTCATTATGAACTAGTGTGTTGAAAGTATTGATGAATCTAGAAAACTCCGAATACTTTCCATCGAATTTCGGAAATTTAATTTGAGGCAAACGATTTTGATGCGATAGTGATGGTTCAATAATATTCAAGAAACTTTGATCGATATCATTAGAGCTTTGTTTAGCATTCATAAAATTTATTAATGGGGCCTTGGCTGAAATAAATAGTTCTTCAATGTCTGATCGGTTTGTATCGGATTCATCAATCTTCTCAATTTGTGATTGAATGTGGCTAATTTGTTTGAAATACGATTCAAGAATCTAAAACCGACATTCAAGAATTGTGTAATCTGATGAGCTACCATCTTTTTCGATCTTAGATTTCATTTGCGTAATGTTTCTCTTCATGGTTGTACTATGTTGCTTTAAAGATGAAATCAGACTGGGTCCAGAATCCATTTTGTCGTTGCCCATATTTTCGGCTTTCACAGCTATTATTTCAATTGTGTTTATGTCGTAGTCACTAGGTGGCTACTGTGACGAAATTTGAGGAATCGATTGTAAAAATCCAAATTTTCAACGGTACTACACTTGACGACAACGTAGTACCAGGTACTTTAAAGTAGTCGCTTTATTATTATAATGTGACACTGATTAACTAATATCTTCCGTGTATAAAAAAAGTCACAGATGATGACCGAACCTTTTGATATAAAGTCATTATTTAAGAGTAATATATTTTATACCACTGTTTTAAACGATGATGAGAAAAGATGTATATTCTTTTATAAAAATATAATTCCCAGCGTATATGTCTGGATGTAAATGTATATAACAACCAATAGATTATGTTTAATGTTTAAGAACGACGACAGTGTGTAATCTGCAGCAGATCGATGGCAAGCGACAGCGAAATGACGATAATGATGTTGCTGACTTGATGATAATCAAGATGAAGTTTACAGTACGATTGTATGTGGCTGTGCAATCTTTGATGAAGTTTAAGACACTATAATTATAATTTATTTTTGATTAGAAGATACGCGTATTTATCCAACGATAATGTTTAACATGGACAAACTCTTTTGCATGTACAAATCTGCAAGCGGCAGCGAAATGTCGATAATGATATTACCATTTAATTTAATTATATTTAAATTAATCTTCGATGAGTCGCTGTTTTATTTATTATATTAATTGAACTTCGTTTTGTTCACCGAACTATTAAATTTTCTTATAATTTAACCGTCCTGTCACGGTCGCCAAAAATGTTTGAAAAAAAACCCAAATTAATTTACAATAAAAACTAACGATGATTGCTTAGTAAAATGAACTGTGTTCTTTAATGATCGCTTTAAGACAAATATAAAGGTTAAATCGTTGTTAATTTGTAGTTAAAGATTGCAAGTAAATAAGAAACAGTTATGAATTATAAAAAATAAAGAGAATCGGTGACAAATGCAAAATTTAAAGCGTACGATATTGAAATGAGTGAATTGAATGTAAATCCAGGATGAATTAAATATATGAATTCATTAATAACTAATTGTGACCGAACAGGAGCAATATCAGACCGATTCCGGCCCGTGAGACTACTATCCGGTAACGTTGTTCGTCGACTACTACTAACCATCTGAAGGCAGCCTTGGCTGGAGCCCGGTCGAGTTTCTCTTTCACCTTTACCTGTACTGCCACTGGGGCAGTACAGGCCAGTTGAAAGGGATTTCAAGTGGCCTCGGAGCATCAATACCACAGGTAGGTTGAACGTCTTCCCCGGGGGTGGTGACAGGTGTTCCGCGGTTGCGCCGTCTGAACTTAATTTTGCTGTAGGTACACGAAGAGATGCTTGCAGGCCAATCGGCTCCCGAGCACGTGGGGGAGTGGTGTCGTAGACAGCGTGCAGGTGACTAAGCCTGCTTCGCCCTGGTGTGGTTGGGCTTTTTGTGTCTGTGGTGCTTGGTGGTGATCTCAGGGGCTTGTGTTGTGCCTTAGTGTGTAACTACCCCCACTGAAAGTCTGGTCATCTTGCGGATATGTTATCGCGGGTCGCAGATTCGTTTCCTAGACGAAAATTCAGGCGCGCCAAACCCTCTCATAACAGCGCATTCCGCAGTGCCGGAACTCTTGGTCTTCTACCGTGAACGCGCTCAGAACTGGCTTGGCGTTGGTGTCGGTGGTCGAAAAATTTCGCTTTCCCAATCGAGTGAAGATGGGGACCTCGGTGGTATTGGGGATGGTGGCGTTTGGGCCCGTACCTCAAGAGTCCTCTCCTCCCACCCAAAGAGAGCTCGCCGGAGTTCTTCGGCGATTTCGTCGTCCCATTCAATCTCCTCTAGTAGGACATCTTCGAACCCCTCTAGTTCAGGGGCCCCTCCGTGTCGTTGTCGATGGTGATGTCTGGTTGGGAGAGAACTTATGGTGGCCACGGGCATTTCCCCTGTAGCGGAGGTGGTGGCGGGCAGTCTGCGGGCCATGGTGGGGTGTAATGATGTTTAATGTTTTTAATAGTGTTTACCCTGTAGCCCTTTATTTATTTTAAACAGCTGAAGGGTTCCAGCTCAACACTAGGCGTTCAAAGGAATGCCGAAATAATTGAGACTTAATAAAGAAACAAGGCAGAAGTGTGCCGGATCATGTTAAAAAATCAAGTCTGTTTTATTTCAATTTTTCTTTGGCTTATATACTAGTTTTACAAATTTAACTTAGCCCTTCTAACTTATTTTAATATTATAAAATATAATATTCGTCTCTTTCACATTTATGGAAATGTGAGAGGATTCGAATTACTTTTGTTTACTGACCAATCATAGAACATTGCATTGGAATGCACTCAATTTATTGAAACACTTGAATTAGTATCACTCAAAATATTCTGATTGATCAGCGTTTTGTATTTTCATTACCAATTTGATATTGGTGAGAAAGAATAGTGTTTGTGTGTTACACTTTGTGAAATACACTACATATTAGGGGTATGCATTGTACATAAGTGAAGCACACTACACCCTCACCCTTAAGAGAAAAATTATGGAGGTAATTTTTCCATCCATCTTAAATTTTTACATGATATTAAATTACAATTATAGTTGAAATGCATTAAAATAGTTACTTATGAATGTAGTATTATCTAGTATTGGAAAGAAAATTTATTACTTATTTGAATTAAGATTCTATAGGCTAATTGATCGAAATTTTAATTTAATTCTCAGAAAGACATGATAAATATTCCAAGGCACAAAGGCAAGTCAACATCAGTTTTTTTATTCAACTTACACAGCAGAGCAGAACAGCTGTTTTCGAAAGACGCAACCCTTTCATCATCAGTGCTCATGTGTATTGTGTTTGTCACCACTTATTAACAATTAGCCTATAGAATCTTAATTCAAATTTAATATAGCAATATAAAATGTTCGTTAAAATTCTTACTACATATTACTTATTTGTTTTTTTTCTTTTGTAAAGTAGTTATAATTGGTTAAATATTATTATTTTTATATATAAGTATTTAAGAAATTTTGATTAGATTATTGATTAATTAATTGATAAACATTCTCTTATATATTTAAGGTTTTCTATATAATAATTACAATTGGTTAAATTTTATTGTTAGAGAATTTAATTTGATAATGTTCGGTATGGTTTCAAATTATTATTATGTATTTCCTTCTCTACGCCATTATAGTCAATTATGGTGTTTACATTATTTCTTTTTATTATTTTAAATGCTCCTTTGTAGGGACTTTGATTTTTTTTTCTATTTTCTATTTTTACTAAAACTAAATCTCCTACTTCTAGATTAAATTTATTAGTGTGGTCATTGTTTACGATTCTCTTCTGTTTTGCTCTTAGCAATAATTCTTTTGCTTTATTCAAAGCAAATCGTAACCTGACTTGTAACTCTTGTACGTAGTCGTCATAATTGTAAAATTTTTGATTATTTTCTAGAATGTCAGAGGGTAGATATGGTAATTTTCCATATACCAATTCAAAAGGCGTGTAGCCTGTGTCTACATGTGGTGCCGTATTGTAGGCAAACGTAAAGTATTGAATCCACTTGTCCCATTCATAATCACTAGCCGTTGTTAATAAAAATTCGTTAAGTACTCTATGGTTCCTTTCAACTGATCCTAATGTCTCATGATGGTATGGTGTGGAAAATATTTGTTTGATTTGTAATAATGAGCATATGTTTCGCATAACTTCATTTGTAAATTCTGTACCTTTGTCAGATTTGAGTACTTTAAATTGTCCATGTTTTAAAATAAATTGTTCAACCAATGTTCTTGCTGTCGTAATTGCATCTTTTGTCGGCATTGGATGTGCAACAACAAATTTTGTTAGTTCACACTGCATGGTAAGAATGTATCGGTATTCATTTGAAATACGAAGAGGACCAACAGTATCAATTGAAATCACTTCAAAACTATTGTTTGGAGTGTCTGTTAGTGTTAATGGTTCTTTAATGTGTTTAGTTTGTTGGTTTCTGTTACAACTGTCACAATAAGTAATACATTTTTTTACCATCTTATTCATATTTTTCCAAATATATCTCTGTTTTAGTTTAATGATTGTTTTTCTTATTCCTAAGTGGCCTGCGTGTGTGGTGTTATGAAACTCGTCAATTAGTTTGTATTTTAATATGTCATCTGATATTCTTTTTGGGGCGTTGTATATTAATATTTTTAGTTGAGGACTTTTGTTGTTTATTTTTATCTTTGCATATGCTTCTTTTATATCTTCTTTTGTATACATTTTAAATATTTTATCATCATTACGTAATGCTACTTCATATATATTTTCTTTCAATAATTTGGATATCAGTTTTCTCAGAATCGAATCTAGTTTCGCTGAGTTATCGCTGAATCCTGCTAGCTTATTTTTACCATTTTCTTTTTTATATGTATTTTTGGAGCGTGATTTCTTCATGTTCGAAACTGGTTTCGCAGAATTATCGTCACGTCCTATGTGCACAATATTATTCTCAATTATTATATCGATATCTTCTATTTTCTCAAAATTATTAAATTGCAATTGCTTCATATGTTTTATATCATTAATGGATATACATTCCCACAATTGAAGTTGATCAGACTTCTGAGAGCTGTATCTTTCCATACTGGTTTCTTCTACACGTGTTTTATTTTCTTCATTACTTTTATTTTTATCTTTATATATTCTTTTATTTGCCTCATTTTTAATTTCCTCATTATTTCTTTTCATTGCCCTTGTTGTGACTAAAACTTTCTTTTCTTTTTCGTCATTTTCTTGCGGTATCATTTGTTTTAGTGTATCTGAGTTTATTTCTATTCTGGAAAGTGCATCTGCATTAGTGTTCATCTTTCCCTTTTTATAAATTATTGTAAAATCATAATCACTTAAATCTAATACGATTCTTGTCATTTTCGACGAAGGATTTTTATGTGAGAATAGTGAAATTAAAGGTCTATGGTCTGTAATTACTATAAATTTTCTGCCGTATAGATAGGGTTTGAAAAAATTAATACTCCAATGAATTGCTAGAAGTTCTTTTTCTATTACTGGCTTATTAATGTCATGTTTTTGTAATGATTTACTGGCGTATGAAATAGGTAAATCTTGTCCTATTTCGCCTTGAGATAGTACTGCACCTAAAGCATAATTTGATGCATCGGTTGTTAGTATGAAAGGTTTTTCAAAATCTGGATATTGTAATACTGGGGGACTTATCAGTTTTCCTTTTAGGTCATCAAAAGCTTTTTGGCAGTTGTCCGTCCATTTGAATTTCGTGTTCTTCTTTAATAGTTGGTTTAAGTCTTTAGCTGTTTCTGCAAAGTTTGGTATGAATCGTCTATAGTAATTGCAAAATGCAACGAATCGTCTTACTTCATCTGCATTTTTTGGTGTGGGATAATTCTTAATTACGTCGTATTTTGATGGGTCTGTTTTTACTCCGTCTTTAGTTATAAGATGTCCAAGATAAGTGACTTCTGGTCTTAAAAATTGACATTTTTTTGGATTTAATTTCAAATTATACTGTTGTAGTCTGTCTAATACTTTTATTAGGTTTCTATTGTGGTGATTCAAACTACATCCGTATATGATAATATCGTCTACATAAAGAAATGCTTCGGATTCTAGTCCGGATAATGCAATTGTAAGCATTCTTTCAAAACTGTTTGATGATATTTTTAATCCGAATGGAAGTCTTTTGAATTGATAATGTCCTTGTGGTGTGGAAAAAGCTGTTAGTGGTCTGGATTGTTTGTTTAATTCTATTTGGTGAAATGAGCTAGTCATATCCAGTGTAGAAAACCATTTGGCTCTGCCAAGTTTGTCTAAAATGTCTTCTAATCTAGTTAGAGGAAATTTGTCATTTACAATTTTATCGTTCAATTTTCTAAAGTCTACTACTAGTCTCCATTTCTTTTTATCTTGCGTGTTTTTCTTGGGTACCAAGAGAAGTGGAGCATTATATGGGCTGACTGATGATTCTATTATGTCGTCATCAAGCATTGTTTTTACTTGTTCATTTATTATGTTTGTGTGTGAATGTGGTAGTCTGTAGTTTTTTATATATACTGGTGTATTGTCTGTGGTCATGAGTTCTTGGGTATAAAAATTGTTGACGGTTAATTTTTCATCTTCTAAGTGAAATATATTTTGATATTTTTTGAAAATGTTTACTAGTTCTGCTTGAGCATAATTGTCGTTGTTATTAATTTGCAATTCAGCTAGAATTTTTTCAAAACGTTTGGGGTTGTTGGCACCTGCGTAATTTAAGATACTGTAATTTTTGAGTGAATCTGTTTGAAGTTTAATGCCCTGTATTGTTATTGTCTCGTTCGTTGTGTTCAAAAGTTTTATGTGTGTCATGCCGTTTTTGGGTGCTATTGAGTTACTTAGAAATAAACCTGGTTTTATTTCATCATTGAAAATTACGCTGTCTTCAGCTAAATTTAATTTTATCGCTTGTATTATCTCAGTTCTTGGAGGTATTTTTATTTGTAGTGCGTTCAATGCTCTTGTATGCATTGGAAGAATTATGGTATTATTATTTATAAATAGAGTTATTGTAAATGTTTCATAATCTATTTTGCATAGGTATTTCTTTAAAAAGTCTCTACCTATTATTCCGTCTGTTTCTATTGGAAAATCTGTTTTTACTAAATGGAAATTGTGAAAGCATTTTTCTTCTGTTAATGTTATTTCTAAATCTAGTGTCCCTAAAGAATTTATTTCTTCTGTAGTTATGCCTGTTAATTTGCATTTGTCCTCTGGGTTAAATAGTTCGCCTTCGAAATCTGGTTGCATGCGGCAGAGTGATATGTCCGCACCTGTGTCTATTAAGAATGTTAGTTGTTTATTTTTGTAAGAAGTGATTATGAAGTTAGTGTTATTATCCGAAATTTTCCATATTTTTAATTGTGGCTGTCCGGAATATCTACGTATTCCGAGCTCATTGTGTTTCCCGAATTTTGTACGGCGTGTATGCGTCTGTTACTATTTCTGTAATTGTTATTGTTACTATTGTGATTATTGTTAAATCTTCTACTAAAATTGTTGTTCGTATTGTTGTTGTTTCTTGGGCTGTTAGCTATATTGTTGTTATTATTGTTTCTATTATTAGTGCTGTATGATCTGTTGTAATTGGGATTGTTATTTTGTCGCATGTATGTGTTGTGTCCATAGTGATTTTGGCGTTGCTACCGTGATTGATACTTCCTAACATGCAATATTGAATTGTTGTTTGCTCTATTTTCATTCTCCAATTCCAATGCTAGTTCATATGCTTCTTGTAAATTTTCTGGTCTAGCTGCATATATGGTTGATTTAAGGTTTTCATTTAAACCTTTCTTAAAAATGTCTAGAGCTAGTTTGTTATTTAATTTAACAATAACATTCTTTTCTGCCTGAGAGGCATTGTTTCCTAGTTCTTCTATCCCTAATTTATTTAATTTATCTATCATACCTGTTATTTTTTCTCTGAATGTATTCACCGCTATTTTGCCTTGATATAATGTATTTAGTCTATTTTGTAGCTCTGGTATTGTTTCCCTGCTCTTATATCTCTGTTCTAATAGATTCTTTAATTCTTCAAAGTTTTCAGGTTTTGTGTAGGTTCCTATTGCTGTTCGGACATTAGTGGTCAATTTAGCATGATATACGTACTGTAGGAAATCTGTTTTGGCCTCGGCCGATAGAGTCTTGTTGATTAATTCTGCTGTTATTAGGAAACTCTCTAATTCTATAAAATTACCTGAGAAAAGTGGGAGTGCTTTTGAAGTAGTTTCTAAACTGAATGCTGCCATTTTGATATTTTTATTTTCTTGTACTTCTTTAGAGCTGTTTAGTAAATAAT
This sequence comes from Linnaemya tessellans, assembly GCA_951800035.1. Classification (NCBI taxonomy): domain Eukaryota; kingdom Metazoa; phylum Arthropoda; class Insecta; order Diptera; family Tachinidae; genus Linnaemya; species Linnaemya tessellans. Next base: position 60,872,424 of record OX637533.1, read on the forward strand.
CTTTAATGTTTTTAAAAATATTGTTAAATTCTATTTTTAATGCTATGGCTTTTTCTTTATCTTTTTCTTCAATTTCTGTTAATTCAAATTGTTTTCTTATTTCTTTAATTGATTCTAATTTACTTTGTAAGGTTTTTCCTGTATATGTTCTTCCTGGACTTTTCTTTAAATTTTTCCATATATCTTTTAATATTGTAATGCTCTCTTCCATTTAATTTAGTTGAATTTCAGTTTTATGCATCTATATTTCTTTTTGAGTGTACACATTAGTTATTGTGTTATTATTACTTCATAAATATTTATAATTTCTCTTTTTTTTTTTGTTTACAGTATACTTGCTGTATTATTATTTTTATCTTTACTTAGTTTTTGAAGTGCTTACATAATGCTAAGTCTACAATATACATATTTGTTTTATTGTCGATCCCAGCGTAGCTTGAACTTTTCCATTAAAAGAATGGTTTCTAGTTCGACTTTTGTTGGGTTTAGAATCTCTTCTTCGTCTGGGGTTCCTTCCATTTCAAGAAATTCCCATAAATCTGTTAGCCATTCGATACTGTAAGCTAATTCAGGCTTTTTGTTTTCTTTCAAAGAAGTTTGTTCATTATTTTGATTGTTCATTGTAATTAATGTTTATATATTTTAAAATAATTATTTTTTTGTTTTTGTATTTATTTATTTGTATCCTAAAAAAACAAGACATTTGTGTATTTTTAATATAATTTTAAACGTCAGTAACATCATTATTTGTGTTCTGCCTGTTTCTGTGTTTTAATACGTGATTTTTAAAATAAATGTTAATTCTGTAGGCTATATATAGTAGTATTGTTATTATTGTTAAGCGCGGGCTCGTTTGCCTTGCTTAACCTTATAAAATGGGATAACTTGGTGATTCACCAAGTTATTAGAATGTTTAGTGGTTTATTATCCTAGTAGTTCACCAGGATAATGCAATGTCCAATTCAGTCGTTCAAGTGGTACACAAGAATAACAAAAAATTGGCTTGTTGAAAATTAAGTAACAAGTTAATTTTAATGTTGACTGGATGAATGACAATAGTTCAATCACACATTTTATTAAAACCTTATTGTATTTAAAGAAAAATTACAAATACAAATAATAACAGAATATAAAATTTACAATACAAAATAAAATAAAGAAGTAAAAAAATTGGTTTCATAATAAATAAAAAAATTGCAATGTAATCAATAACATTTTAAAGTGTTAAAATGTAAAATGATACAAAGAATTTTTTAGGCCAGAGACCGTTCACTCTTCTGCTGCACTAATTACTTTCCCACCGTTGGCAGAAAACAGATATTGGATTTCATAACCGTATGGCTGGTGAATTAAGTAAACGAATTATTTTCCCAGTAAAAGCCAAACATATATTATATTTCTCCAATATCTGACTTGTTCTTTGCTTTAGCCCGTGTACGAGTAAATAAATATTTTGTTTTAATTTAGAACTGAATTGTGCAAACGCGGTAATTCTCACGGCAAAGTGTGGGAAAATAAAAACGTAAAAAGAGGTACGGATTTTGTTCAAATATTATTAATTCTATTGAGAGTTTTTTTTTTATTTTTATTTTTAATACGAAACAAAAAAAAAAAAAAAAAAAAACTCAAAGGAATTAACATATTGCGGCCCCAAGGGGATTGAAAAGTGCGAATGAGCGATCTCCGGCAATTTATTTTGAAGTGCGTTAAGGTGTTGGTTCCAATGAAACATTCCAGTTGGATCGTGGAGACGGTTGTGGTGCTTCGGGGAGCGGTTCACGACTTCTCTTCATCCTTTGTTTTGCTATCAGGGTAATTATCACTGTTAAAATCAAGGCCAGTCCAACATAGCTAATTGTTAAGCTATGCACTTTATGGGTTGTTGCTAGTGGAACTTCTTGTCGTTGTGCCCTGACCTCTTCCTGCAGATGGGTTATCTTTTCAATTGTCGAAGTATATGACAGGGGTTGTGTCGTGTTGTTTACGTTTTCTTGGAGATGAAGGAATGATATCCCATTGCTTGTATATGATGAATGCAAGTTAGATGAGATGGTTCGATGCCCGTAGATGGTAATAACATCATTTTTCATTGCACATCCTGCTGGAAGCGTGAGCAACCCGGTACCTTCCAGCAATTGAGAACTGCTTTCACCCTTGCATACTGTGCTCAATTTGAGTTGCTGTTGAGTTGCAAGCAGCCACTGGTTCTTGTTATAAAGTTGGTACCATACATGATTGCTGCTTATCAACTCTATATTGCAGCTTGAGTCGGATTCATTGTTGAATAAATGTATCTCACAGCGACAAATTGGAGAGCCTCTATGATATGCAGCTTGAATGTGTGGGCATAAGAAAATGTTATGCTCAAGCTTATTGCAGGTACTTAGCTTCAAGTCATCTAGAGGGAAATATTCGTCATGATGAGCGTTGAGAGCCATCATTTTAGTTGTTGGTATGACAGCCATTAAATAGTTGTTCATTAGCTGTGGTACTGGAGTAATATAGAATAGGTCATATTGCCCTTGATGAGCTAGCGGAATAAACAAAGTGCAAATAATGTGCTGAGTTGAACTTGCTGCCTGAACGGTGAGTACACCGTATAAATGAATAATGTCTGCAACTGGTAGTGTTAGATCCGTGGGAAGGTTCGCTTTTATTTTATCGACTTCACCCGAAAATTGTTGTGGGGTCAGTAGAACCGGACTAATTCGACCATGGTAAGTGTCCGCTAACAACGTGATCATAGATGTATGCATTTTTTGCAAATTGTTAGCAATTGCAAGTAACTGGACACTCAGTGATAAGATGATTTCCGATCGATGGTAGCTGTCATTGTTTGTGAGGTAGAGTAGTTTGTTTATTTTATCGTTCATTTTTTCGAAGTTATCTTGCGTGCGTTGTTCAGACTGCTTCATGAGATTGAGGGTCGAATCGAGAAACGATGTTTGATTCCGCAGAAGGCTCTGCAAGTGGGCTTCGTTGTTTTTTATACTATTAATAGTATCGGTCATTTCTGCTGCATATTTGGAGTCTAGAACGCCAAACAAGGAGCTTGCTATATTTCCAACAACGTCTATTGCTCCTCGTCGCTTCCTTCTTATGAAATTTTCCAAACCGTGCTCCATTTCATCCCTGAGATTTTGAAAATGGGATAGAAGTCCGTTGCATTGATGATTAAGGGATGAGTAATCGCATGCCCTTTTCAGCGCAGATGTACCATTCCTTAAAAGCTTTAATTCGTTATAGAACGGAGTCAGTTCGAAATAAATGAGGAGCTTCCATTCAGAGATGACAGGTTTAACTTGGCCAATGTTTTCAAAATGTAATCCAGGGGTACTGATGATTTGGGTGTACGTCACTTGTTGACATAGTATTACAGGGACAACTAACGCTACGAGCATTAGAAAACCTGTCGTGTTTAGAGTACACCGTTTTGAGGGTGGCTCATTTATGGTTTTGCTCTTGGGTGAATTGTCTCTTTTTCGTGTTGGTTTCTCATCTGTTGTTTCATCGTTAACATTTGTTCCTTGTGGCTCCACAGGAAGAGGAGCCAGCAAGTGAATCGCTCGCTTAACGATATCACCAGATGTTTTTACATCAGCTGCTCTGACGAATCCGTCTTGACCGGGGTATATTTCAGTTACTTTTCCAAGCCGCCATTTCATAACTGGTGTGTTGTCCTTAATTATAACTATGGTACCCCGTTGCAAATTTTGAGCCCGGGTTTGCCACTTGTTCCGTTGCTGGAGTTCACTGAGGTATTCCTTCGACCATCGTTTCCAAAATTGATGTTTTATTGTGACTCCCATCGCTTTGTAAGAGTGGTTGAAGGTGAACTGGCAGTTGCATCCACTTGTGCTGTAAGAGGTTCACCAATCAAAAAGTGGCCTGGTGTTAGTGCAGCCTCATCATTCGGATTACCCGGCAACGGTGCAATCGGTCTCGAATTAAGGATTGCTTCGACTTCTACGATCACGGTTTCCATTTCTTCATAGGTCAGAGACGCGTTTGCCATTTCTTTCACAAGTGGGCTCGTGGAGGTATGAAATGAAAACTGATGCCTTTGCTGACACACTCTGGTTGAATTTTTTCTTGAGCAGCTGTGGCGAAAAGAGCAGGTGACAACTCTTCTAATTGATTGCGAGCTCCCACAAAGTTTGTTGCGTTGTCACAGTAGAGATGCTGACAGTGACCCCTTCGGCCGATGAATCTTTTGAGCGCTCCAATGAAGGCGTCAGTTGTAAGGTCTGTTACAAGCTCCAGATGCACTGCCTTTGTCGAGAAGCAACAGAATACTGCGATATACGCCTTTTGGGGTCGCTTTCCTCGTGTTTTGAAGTGAACCCAGATTGGACCACAGTAGTCAACTCCTGCATTAATAAAGGGTCTTGCTGGTATTACTCTTGCTTCTGGCAAGTTTCCCATAATTTGCTGCAGAAGTTTCGGTTTCGCTCGTGCACATTGCACACATTTGTGCACAGTTTCCCGAGCCAAATGTTTACCTTTAATGGGCCAAAAACGTTGTCTTACGATTGCTAGAAGTGCTCCAGGGCCACAATGTTTGTTTTCCCTATGTATCGATTTAAATATTAGTTTACTTATTGTATCGTTATCAGGAAGCAACATTGGATGTTTGGCATTGAACGATAACGTGGATGCTTCTAATCTACCTCCGACTCTTAGTATATTATGTTCGTCTAAAAATGGGGATAAGCTTTTTATTTGACTCGATCCTTTAAGTTCCTTTTTCTGTTGCAGCTGTTTAATGTCTTCTGTGAACGTACATCGTTGGGTGGTTCGAACAATGATGGCAAGCGCTTCGTGAAGTTCAAGAGGCGTCAGAGTTTGTTGGGTTTCTCTCTCGGGCTTGCAAGTTCTGGCGGTTTTGATGAATCTTAAAATGTATCCTATGATACGTTGGAGCCTTTTTAGTGAATTTCGATGGTTGATGCTGTGCAAAAAGTTTTCACCATTGACAGCAATGAGTGAGTTGTAGGATCTTTGCTTCTGTTCAGGGGTGGGCAAATTAGGATCCAGGCCAAATCTGGGAGGCCAGTGCTTCTCGTCTCCATGCAGAAAAAATGGCCCATACATCCATTGGGGTGTATGCTGTAACTGTTGTGGATCCAATCCTCTTGATATGATGTCCGCTGGGTTATCTTTAGAACTCACATGTCGCCATTGCTCAGGTAGCGTGTTTTCTTGAATTGAAGCGATTCGATTTGCCACAAATGTGTGAAATGAAGAAGATCTTGAATGTATCCATGATAATACTATTTTTGAGTCGGACCAATAGAATGTTGGCGTTGTATTCATATCTAAGTCTAGTTTCACTTTTGCAGCTAAGTTAGCACCCAATTGTGCGGCACATAGCTCCAGTCTAGGCAGCGTTTGCTGCTTGAGTGGAGTTATACGTGATTTCGCACATAACAAGTATACTCTTATTGTTTTGTTTGGTAGTATTGTTCTCACATAAATTGCAGCGCCATACGCCCTTTCGGAGGCGTCGGAAAAAACATGAAGTTGAGTCTTGTTAGGAAGAACTCCTTTATAGATATGCCGATGCACTTGAAAGCTTTCAAGTTCAATTAGGTTGCTTCGAAAGGTTCGCCAGCGTGAGTCAAATTCTGAAGGAACTGCCTCGTCCCATGCAAGATTCAAGGTCCATAATTCCTGGATGAACATTTTGGCTCTGGCAATTACTGGCCACAGTATTCCTAGTGGATCAAAGATACGCGCCAAGTCTGACGTGACTGTTCTTTTAGTCACGGCTTTAATTGTTTGAATGTTGACCTTGATTTTAAGAAGGTCATCTTTAGGTACCCATACCAATCCCAGTGTTTTCGTGTAATCAGTTTCGTCGGAGAAGTCAAGGCTGACTTCTTGGTCATCACTGGGAATGTTCCGGAGCAGCTGGGCATGATTAGCGCACCATTTTCGTAGATGGAACCCGTACTTAGCCAAGACGTCTCGCAGCTGGCAGTTTCCAGGGTTGTGTTCAAGCTATCGGCTCCACCTAGCCCATCATCGACATAAAAGTTCTTTTCCAAGAAACAGGCTGCTAAAGGAGCTTGCATCTTATTATCCTTGACTATTTTCTTCACACATTTGATTGCCAGATATGGTGCTGGTCTAGTACCATAGGTAACTGTATTTAATTGGAAATAACTAATGGGCTCAGAGAAGTGATTTCGCCAGTACTGCCGGTCCTTGGGGTGGATATAGATTTGACGGTACATTCTCTCGATATCTGTTGTGAATACGAAACGCGGCAGCCGAAATCGCAATAGAACCGTAAATAGATCATTTTGTAGTGGTGGTCCAGTGTGCTGAATATCATTTAAGGATTTTCCTAAGGACGTTTTTGCTGACGCATCGAAGACGACTCTGAGTTTAGTTGTACTACTTTCGGGTCGCAAAACGCAGTGGTGAGGAATAAAGTATTTATGCCCCATTATTTCGTCTATATTGATTTTCGACATGTGCCCCATTGTTTCGTAGTCTTTCATAAATATCGCATATTGTTCCTTCAATGAAGCGTCTTTAGATAATCGACGTTCTAGTGCGAGGAACCGGTTGAATGCAATACTGTGTGAGGACCCTAATAACGATGTTTCAGCACAAAACGGCAATCGTGCTATGAATCGACCTTCATTGTCGCGTGTGGTATGCTGATTGAAATGTGCTTCGCACTGTGTATCATTCGGTGATAAATTTTGCTCTCTTCCTTCAACCTGCTCGAGTTTCCAAAATCGCTCAATAGCTGTATTAATTTTATCCTCTTCAGTTAATACTCCGCAAATTGCTGTTGAGAGTTGTTCACTAGATACCTTTCCCGATACGATCCATCCAAAAGTTGTATTTTGCAGCAGTGGAAGGTCCTTGCCTAATTTAATTTGTCCGATCGTGAGTAGTTGATGATAATATTCCGCCCCTAACAAAATATCGATTTTTTCTGGACGGTTGAAGGTTGGGTCCGCTAATGCTACGTTGCTGGGAATTGACCACCTGTCGATTGTAAGCGATTGAGCGGGTTGAGGGGAAATAATTTGCGGCAATACGAATGCTTCAAGCAGTGTTGAAAAATTGTTGAGGCGAGATTGTAGCGTAATGTTGACTCGGTGTTGAACCTTGGTGCGGCTTTTCCAATACCGTTAATTGAAACAGAAGTAGTCCTTGCTGGGAGTCCAAGACGGTTGACTAATCGTTCTGTGATCAAATTGACTTGTGATCCTGAATCAAGGATTGCCTTGCATTCAGTTTCCAAACCATTAGCCTTGACCTTTACCAACGCTGTACCCAGTAGAACATATGGTCTTTTGTTAATGTAACTTCCCGACATGCTTTCAACTTCTGTTGGTGTGCTGACTAGAGATGTCGCGTGTTGTGTCGAGGAGTTATTCCTGATAACTGCTTCATTGGTTGACTCTGTTTCCCCCTTTGACTTGTTACGCTTCCTGGATATTGAATTCTTTTGCGGGGCCTGTTCCACGTGTTGCAGGGTGTTGTGCATTTTTCCACATTTTTGACAGCGGCCTGAAATTGTACACTGTTTGGTCAAATGACTGTGACTAAAACAATTAACACATAGTTTATGTTTCTGTATCAAATTTAGTCTGTTTGCGGGGCTTAGCTGGATGAATTCTCTGCATCTATACAATGGGTGGCATTCTTGCTTGCAAACTAGGCATCGTTGGTTCTCATGGCGGGGATACGCCGTAAGCGTGCATGTTTTGCTAGCAGAAGAAAATGTCTTCTCTTTGTGTCCCATTGCCTCCAGAGTATGGAAGTAGTTCTCCAGAAAGGTAAGAAATTGGCTGACTGATTGCATTTCCTTTGGGTTGGTGATCGATTGCTCATATTGAGTGTAGACAGGTTTGTCCAACTTTTTTACCAGAAGGTGTAGTAGGAGTGGATCCCATGTTTAGACGTCGATCCCCATATTAGAAAGAGCTGCCAGACATTCTTTCGTTGTATCGTGCAATCGCTTAACGGCCATTAATGTCGACGCACCCGATGGTTGATCTAGCAGTCTCTGAACCGCTGTTGCCACTATTAGTCGTTTATTATCATAACGATCCTGTAGTAACTGCCACGCGGCTTTATAATTGTCTGCAGTAACAGCGAGATGATTAATAAGCTTCGTTGCTTCACTAGTAACGTTGGTCTTTAGATAATACATTTTGTGAGCGCCTGACATCCGTTGCTCATGAACAGTTTTCTTAAATAAGTCAGAAAACGATGTCCATTTCATATAATCACCTTCAAATTTAGAGATAGTGATTGTGGGTAAAGGTAGGGTAGATGGTCTAGCCACAGTCTCTGTGGATGAGTGGTGGTAGTTGTTAGCCGTGGTAAGCTGGATGATCGCTAACTGAGCGGCTTGTTCGAGGTGGATGCATCTGCTTGTGTCATAACCAGCGAGGTCTGGATCGGGATATTTATCCAACACTTCATCATTAAGTAGTTCTAGCTGCTGCCATAGTTTGGTGATGGTGGTCCTTTTAACATCGTAATAAGGCCCATCCTGACCTGACTGCAACTGGAGGCCGTCTAGCTGTCTAGCCAGAGCTGCCATCTTTCCAAGGGAGCGGCTGATTAAACCATCGTGGCCACTTGTAGGTTGTGGGGGGTTGCTAATGACTTTGGGCTCGTCGCCCACCTTTGACGGTAGGTCATTAGGGTTTTTGGCGATTGCTCCATTGCCTTGGTAAGTGAGCTCGTGTTCCATTAGAGCTATATATTTGGATGCCATTGACTGGATTTGATTATAGCGGTCTGCAGTGAAGTATTCATCTTCCATATGAATATCCTTCAGAGTCCGTAATTTGGTATCTGCCTCATCAAATTCTGTCCAAGCTGTAGTCAGCCGCGACAATCGTTCTTTGTAGTACGTTGGGGTTTTGCGGCTAGTTGAGTCCTTGGTAAAGTTGCGGATGATTGTGGCGATATGCTCGCCGGTCTCCTTCAGTTGGTGAAGAAGCTGCTCTGCGGATTCCATATTGCTTTGTTGATGCCTTTTGGGAGGTTATTTAAGAGTTGTAGTAGGCTGCTTGTTGCTTGTGATCCAACGTTGTCTGTGATTGGGCGCCTGTAGTTTGTGGTTGGTAGCTGATGTAATGGTTGTGAATTGTTCACTTGAAGGACTTTTTGGTTTTCCTAACCTCGTGTCCTGTCACGGTCGCCAAAATGTTAAGCGCGGGCTCGTTTGCCTTGCTTAACCTTATAAAATGGGATAACTTGGTGATTCACCAAGTTATTAGAATGTTTAGTGGTTTATTATCCTAGTAGTTCACCAGGATAATGCAATGTCCAATTCAGTCGTTCAAGTGGTACACAAGAATAACAAAAAATTGGCTTGTTGAAAATTAAGTAACAAGTTAATTTTAATGTTGACTGGATGAATGACAATAGTTCAATCACACATTTTATTAAAACCTTATTGTATTTAAAGAAAAATTACAAATACAAATAATAACAGAATATAAAATTTACAATATAAAATAAAATAAAGAAGTAAAAAAATTGGTTTCATAATAAATAAAAAAATTGCAATGTAATCAATAACATTTTAAAGTGTTAAAATGTAAAATGATACAAAGAATTTTTTAGGCCAGAGACCGTTCACTCTTCTGCTGCACTAATTACTTTCCCACCGTTGGCAGAAAACAGATATTGGATTTCATAACCGTATGGCTGGTGAATTAAGTAAACGAATTATTTTCCCAGTAAAAGCCAAACATATATTATATTTCTCCAATATCTGACTTGTTCTTTGCTTTAGCCCGTGTACGAGTAAATAAATATTTTGTTTTAATTTAGAACTGAATTGTGCAAACACGGTAATTCTCACGGCAAAGTGTGGGAAAATAAAAACGTAAAAAGAGGTACGGATTTTGTTCAAATATTATTAATTCTATTGAGAGTTTTTTTTTTTATTTTTATTTTTAATACGAAACAAAAAAAAAAAAAACTCAAAGGAATTAACAATTATTATTAAAGTTTTGACATATTCTGGTATTGTATTCTTGCTTTAGGTAGGCCTCCCAGCGTTGAAAAATGTCATTAATTTCTTCTTCTATATGAAGGATGTTTGCTTTCAGGATCAGAGGATCTGGTCCGTTGGCAGGATCGCCATGTAATGATGTTTAATGTTTTTAATAGTGTTTACCCTGTAGCCCTTTATTTATTTTAAACAGCTGAAGGGTTCCAGCTCAACACTAGGCGTTCAAAGGAATGCCGAAATAATTGAGACTTAATAAAGAAACAAGGCAGAAGTGTGCCGGATCATGTTAAAAAATCAAGTCTGTTTTATTTCAATTTTTCTTTGGCTTATATACTAGTTTTACAAATTTAACTTAGCCCTTCTAACTTATTTTAATATGATAAAATATAATATTCGTCTCTTTCACATTTATGGAAATGTGAAAGGATTCGAATTACTTTTGTTTACTGACCAATCATAGAACATTGCATTGGAATGCACTCAATTTATTTAAACACTTGAATTAGTGTCACTCAAAATATTCTGATTGATCAGCGTTTTGTATTTTCATTACCAATTTGATATTGGTGAGAAAGAATAGTGTTTGTGTGTTACACTTTGTGAAATACACTACATATTAGGGGTATGCATTGTACATAAGTGAAGCACACTACAGGGGGCATCGGCCATTCCTCGGCGAAAGTGGGCGGTGATTGGTATTTTGTTTGTAGAGGTGGTGGTAGCGGACATTCTTCGTCGTTTAGGGATGGTGGTAGCGGACATTCGTCATCTAGGGGTGGCGGTGGTGGTGGACAATATCCTGATGTATCGTGAGTTGGTAGTTGTTGCTGCTGCTGCCGAGATTGCGCTGTCATTTGGAAATGGAATTCGGTCTTAGTGGTACGGCCGGTTCGCCGTGACCTTGGCTTTCGAGGTGAACGCACTTGAGCTGGTGGTACCTGGTCTCGGTTACGCCTGCCCCGATCTCATGGTCGTCGAGGAAAATTGTTCGCCTACCTCGCGCATTTTCTCGCTCTAGATTCCGCCGAAATTTGATTTTTGAATTTGTTGTTGTCTTTTTCTTAAAAGGGACGTTATGGGTTTTTTCTTTTCTTTTTCTTACACTTCTCCGTTCACGATCAGCGACCTACGGTGAGAGAAAAATGTTGCATTAGTACTGTGTGAATGACAATTGCTTGGTGTTAGTACGCTATTTTTCTACAAAGGGTTTTAGTTCGTTTAGGTGCGCCGTGCGTGTTTCACCACCCTCTACCCTACTCAGTCTAACTATCACGGGTGACACAAATCCCACCACGGTGTATGGCCCCCCAAATTTTGGGGCTAACTTCGCTGCGAAATTGTCTATCGCCTTTGACAAAGGATGTTTCCGTACAAGGACTCGATCCCCAATATGCGGTTGCCATTGTCGGCGGCGTAAGTTGTATTGGCGACTTTGCTTCTGTGATGCTTCTGCCATATTTCTACGCACGATGGTGAAAATTTCCTCCAATTCAGTGGCTCGCTCCTCCGGACTCGTGTTTCGGGACCGGCTCCAAAACGCGCAGTTCATCAGCAGCCTCAACTTAAAACATGGATATTGGCAGATTCCAATGGAGCCTGAGAGTAAAAAGTACACCGCGTTTGCAGTGTCGGGTCGTGGCATTTCCAAGTGGCGAGTGATGCTGTTTGGCCTGCACTCAGCACCTGCAACCTTGCAACGTGCCTTGGACAGCATTATAGGGCCCGAAATGGAACCATTCGCGTTCGCTTATCTAGACGACATTATCGTCATCGGGTATACTCTCGAGGAGCACATGAAACTCCTGAAAGAAGTATTCCGCCGCCTCCGAGCAGCCAAACTCCGGATCAAAGTGGAAAAATTTGAGTTTTTTAAGGCCGAAACGAAGTACTTCAGGCATGTCGTCATTAGGGACGGTATAAAGAATGACCCCGATAAGACAGCTGCGGTAGCCCGAATGGCAGTATCCACCAACGTCAAGGAGGTACGACGATTTCTAAACGACGCTTCATAAAGTCGCCAGCCGCTACTACTGGCCCGGAATGGCACGCGACATATGTAGGTACGTGCGCCACTGCCAAGTGTGCCAGCGATACAAAGTCTCACAACAAAAACCGGCGGGAAAAATGTTGACCCAAATTCTAGAGGAGCCATGTTCATTCTTGTGTGCAGACTTCATTGGCCCATTGCCCAGAACGCAACATGGCATTTCTATGATATTGGTGTTGTTTGACATGTTATCCAACTGGTGTGAACTCGTCCCCATGAGGAAGGCCACAGCCGAAGGAGTAAAGGCGTTGCGGGAAAGGATAGTAGCTAGATTTTGAGTACCGAAGATCTTCCACAGTGACAATGGCACCCAATTCACAGCACGGCTCGTACAAAAGTACCTGGCGGAGGTTGGAATGAGTCAGCAGTTCACCACCCCATATACTCCTCAAGAAAATCCAGCGGAGCCCAGTATAATTTTTCACCAATGTGCGTAGAAATATGGCAGAAGCATCACTCGCCACTTGGAAAAGGCCACGACCCGACACTGCAAACGCGGTGTACTTTTTACTCTCAGGCTCCATTGGAATCTGCCAATATCCATCTTTTAAGTCGAGGCTGCTGATGAACTGCGCGTTTTGGAGCCGGTCCCGAAACACGAGTCCGGAGGAGCGAGCCACTGAATTGGAGAAAATCGTGCGTAGAAATATGGCAGAAGCATCACAGAAGCAAAGTCGCCAATACAACTTACGCCGCCGACAATGTCAACCGCATATTGGGGATCGAGTCCTTGTACGGAAACATCCTTTGTCAAAGGCGATAGACAATTTCGCAGCGAAGTTAGCCCCAAAATTTGGGGGGCCATACACCGTGGTGGGATTTGTGTCACCCGTGATAGTTAGACTGAGTAGGGTAAAGGGTGGTGAAACACGCACGGCGCACCTAAACGAACTAAAACCCTTTGTAGAAAAATAGCGTACTAACACCAAGCAATTGTCATTCACACAGTACTAATGCAACATTTTTCTCTCACCGTAGGTCGCTGATCGTGAACGGAGAAGTGTAAGAAAAAGAAAAGAAAAAACCCATAACGTCCCTTTTAAGAAAAAGACAACAACAAATTCAAAAATCAAATTTCGGAGGAATCTAGAGCGAGAAAATGCGCGAGGTAGGCGAACAATTTTCCTCGACGACCATGAGATCGGGGCAGGCGTAACCGAGACCAGGTACCACCAGCTCAAGTGCGTTCACTTCGAAAGCCAAGGTCACGGCGAACCGGCCGTACCACTAAGACCGAATTCCATTCCCAAATGACAGCGCAATCTCGGCAGCAGCAGCAACAACCACCAACTCACGATACATCAGGATATTGTCCACCACCACCGCCACCCCTAGATGACGAATGTCCGCTACCAACATCCCTAAACGACGAAGAATGTCCGCTACCACCACCTCTACAAACAAAATACAAATCACCGCCCACTTTCGCCGAGGAATGGCCGATGCCGCCTGTAGTGCGCTTCACTTATGTACAATGCATACCCCTAATATGTAGTGTATTTCACAAAGTGTAACACACAAACACTATTCTTTCTCACCAATATCAAATTGGTAATGCAAATACAAAACGCTGATCAATCAGAATATTTTGAGTGACACTAATTCAAGTGTTTAAATAAATTGAGTGCATTCCAATGCAATGTTCTATGATTGGTCAGTAAACAAAAGTAATTCGAATCCTTTCACATTTCCATAAATGTGAAAGAGACGAATATTATATTTTATAATATTAAAATAAGTTAGAAGGGCTAAGTTAAATTTGTAAAACTAGTATATAAGCCAAAGAAAAATTGAAATAAAACAGACTTGATTTTATAACATGATCCGGCACACTTCTGCCTTGTTTCTTTATTAAGTCTCAATTATTTCGGCATTCCTTTGAACGCCTAGTGTTGAGCTGGAACCCTTCAGCTGTTTAAAATAAATAAAGGGCTACAGGGTAAACACTATTAAAAACATTAAACATCATTACATGGCGATCCTGCCAACGGACCAGATCCTCTGATCCTGAAAGCAAACATCCTTCATATGGAAGAAGAAATTAATGACATTTTTCAACGCTGGGAGGCCTACCTAAAGCAAGAATACAATACCAGAATATGTCAAAACTTTAATAATAATAACAATACTACTATATATAGCCTACAGAATTAACATTTATTTTAAAAATCACGTATTAAAACACAGAAACAGGCAGAACACAAATAATGATGTTACTGACGTTTAAAATTATATTAAAAATACACAAATGTCTTGTTTTTTTAGGATACAAATAAATAAATACAAAAACAAAAAAATAATTATTTTAAAATATATAAACATTAATTACAATGAACAATCAAAATAATGAACAAACTTCTTTGAAAGAAAACAAAAAGCCTGAATTAGCTTACAGTATCGAATGGCTAACAGATTTATGGGAATTTCTTGAAATGGAAGGAACCCCAGACGAAGAAGAGATTCTAAACCCAACAAAAGTCGAACTAGAAACCATTCTTTTAATGGAAAAGTTCAAGCTACGCTGGGATCGACAATAAAACAAATATGTATATTGTAGACTTAGCATTATGTAAGCACTTCAAAAACTAAGTAAAGATAAAAATAATAATACAGCAAGTATACTGTAAACAAAAAAAAAAGAGAAATTATAAATATTTATGAAGTAATAATAACACAATAACTAATGTGTACACTCAAAAAGAAATATAGATGCATAAAACTGAAATTCAACTAAATTAAATGGAAGAGAGCATTACAATATTAAAAGATATATGGAAAAATTTAAAGAAAAGTCCAGGAAGAACATATACAGGAAAAACCTTACAAAGTAAATTAGAATCAATTAAAGAAATAAGAAAACAATTTGAATTAACAGAAATTGAAGAAAAAGATAAAGAAAAAGCCATAGCATTAAAAATAGAATTTAACAATATTTTTAAAAACATTAAAGATTATTTACTAAACAGCTCTAAAGAAGTACAAGAAAATAAAAATATCAAAATGGCAGCATTCAGTTTAGAAACTACTTCAAAAGCACTCCCACTTTTCTCAGGTAATTTTATAGAATTAGAGAGTTTCCTAATAACAGCAGAATTAATCAACAAGACTCTATCGGCCGAGGCCAAAACAGATTTCCTACAGTACGTATATCATGCTAAATTGACCACTAATGTCCGAACAGCAATAGGAACCTACACAAAACCTGAAAACTTTGAAGAATTAAAGAATCTATTAGAACAGAGATATAAGAGCAGGGAAACAATACCAGAGCTACAAAATAGACTAAATACATTATATCAAGGCAAAATAGCGGTGAATACATTCAGAGAAAAAATAACAGGTATGATAGATAAATTAAATAAATTAGGGATAGAAGAACTAGGAAACAATGCCTCTCAGGCAGAAAAGAATGTTATTGTTAAATTAAATAACAAACTAGCTCTAGACATTTTTAAGAAAGGTTTAAATGAAAACCTTAAATCAACCATATATGCAGCTAGACCAGAAAATTTACAAGAAGCATATGAACTAGCATTGGAATTGGAGAATGAAAATAGAGCAAACAACAATTCAATATTGCATGTTAGGAAGTATCAACCACGGTATCAACGCCAAAATCACTATGGACACAACACATACATGCGACAAAATAACAATCCCAATTACAACAGATCATACAGCACTAATAATAGAAACAATAATAACAACAATATAGCTAACAGCCCAAGAAACAACAACAATACGAACAACAATTTTAGTAGAAGATTTAACAATAATCACAATAGTAACAATAACAATTACAGAAATAGTAACAGACGCATACACGCCGTACAAAATTCGGGAAACACAATGAGCTCGGAATACGTAGATATTCCGGACAGCCACAATTAAATATATGGAAAATTTCGGATAATAACACTAACTTCATAATCACTTCTTACAAAAATAAACAACTAACATTCTTAATAGACACAGGTGCGGACATATCACTCTGCCGCATGCAACCAGATTTCGAAGGCGAACTATTTAACCCAGAGGACAAATGCAAATTAACAGGCATAACTACAGAAGAAATAAATTCTTTAGGGACACTAGATTTAGAAATAACATTAACAGAAGAAGAATGCTTTCACAATTTCCATTTAGTAAAAACAGATTTTCCAATAGAAACAGACGGAATAATAGGTAGAGACTTTTTAAAGAAATACCTATGCAAAATAGATTATGAAACATTTACAATAACTCTATTTATAAATAATAATACCATAATTCTTCCAATGCATACAAGAGCATTGAACGCACTACAAATAAAAATACCTCCAAGAACTGAGATAATACAAGCGATAAAATTAAATTTAGCTGAAGACAGCGTAATTTTCAATGATGAAATAAAACCAGGTTTATTTCTAAGTAACTCAATAGCACCCAAAAACGGCATGACACACATAAAACTTTTGAACACAACGAACGAGACAATAACAATACAGGGCATTAAACTTCAAACAGATTCACTCAAAAATTACAGTATCTTAAATTACGCAGGTGCCAACAACCCCAAACGTTTTGAAAAAATTCTAGCTGAATTGCAAATTAATAACAACGACAATTATGCTCAAGCAGAACTAGTAAACATTTTCAAAAAATATCAAAATATATTTCACTTAGAAGATGAAAAATTAACCGTCAACAATTTTTATACCCAAGAACTCATGACCACAGACAATACACCAGTATATATAAAAAACTACAGACTACCACATTCACACACAAACATAATAAATGAACAAGTAAAAACAATGCTTGATGACGACATAATAGAATCATCAGTCAGCCCATATAATGCTCCACTTCTCTTGGTACCCAAGAAAAACACGCAAGATAAAAAGAAATGGAGACTAGTAGTAGACTTTAGAAAATTGAACGATAAAATTGTAAATGACAAATTTCCTCTAACTAGATTAGAAGACATTTTAGACAAACTTGGCAGAGCCAAATGGTTTTCTACACTGGATATGACTAGCTCATTTCACCAAATAGAATTAAACAAACAATCCAGACCACTAACAGCTTTTTCCACACCACAAGGACATTATCAATTCAAAAGACTTCCATTCGGATTAAAAATATCATCAAACAGTTTTGAAAGAATGCTTACAATTGCATTATCCGGACTAGAATCCGAAGCATTTCTTTATGTAGACGATATTATCATATACGGATGTAGTTTGAATCACCACAATAGAAACCTAATAAAAGTATTAGACAGACTACAACAGTATAATTTGAAATTAAATCCAAAAAAATGTCAATTTTTAAGACCAGAAGTCACTTATCTTGGACATCTTATAACTAAAGACGGAGTAAAAACAGACCCATCAAAATACGACGTAATTAAGAATTATCCCACACCAAAAAATGCAGATGAAGTAAGACGATTCGTTGCATTTTGCTATTACTATAGACGATTCATACCAAACTTTGCAGAAACAGCTAAAGACTTAAACCAACTATTAAAGAAGAACACGAAATTCAAATGGACGGACAACTGCCAAAAAGCTTTTGATGACCTAAAAGGAAAACTGATAAGTCCCCCAGTATTACAATATCCAGATTTTGAAAAACCTTTCATACTAACAACCGATGCATCAAATTATGCTTTAGGTGCAGTACTATCTCAAGGCGAAATAGGACAAGATTTACCTATTTCATACGCCAGTAAATCATTACAAAAACATGACATTAATAAGCCAGTAATAGAAAAAGAACTTCTAGCAATTCATTGGAGTATTAATTTTTTCAAACCCTATCTATACGGCAGAAAATTTATAGTAATTACAGACCATAGACCTTTAATTTCACTATTCTCACATAAAAATCCTTCGTCGAAAATGACAAGAATCGTATTAGATTTAAGTGATTATGATTTTACAATAATTTATAAAAAGGGAAAGATGAACACTAATGCAGATGCACTTTCCAGAATAGAAATAAACTCAGATACACTAAAACAAATGATACCGCAAGAAAATGACGAAAAAGAAAAGAAAGTTTTAGTTACAACAAGGGCAATGAAAAGAAATAATGAGGAAATTAAAAATGAGGCAAATAAAAGAATATATAAAGATAAAAATAAAAGTAATGAAGAAAATAAAACACGTGTAGAAGAAACCAGTATGGAAAGATACAGCTCTCAGAAGTCTGATCAACTTCAAATGTGGGAATGTATATCCATTAATGATATAAAACATATGAAGCAATTGCAATTTAATAATTTTGAGAAAATAGAAGATATCGATATAATAATTGAGAATAATATTGTGCACATAGGACGTGACGATAATTCTGCGAAACCAGTTTCGAACATGAAGAAATCACGATCCAAAAATACATATAAAAAAGAAAATGGTAAAAATAAGCTAGCAGGATTCAGCGATAACTCAGCGAAACTAGATTCGATTCTGAGAAAACTGATATCCAAATTATTGAAAGAAAATATATATGAAGTAGCATTACGTAATGATGATAAAATATTTAAAATGTATACAAAAGAAGCATATGCAAAGATAAAAATAAACAACAAAAGTCCTCAACTAAAAATATTAATATACAACGCCCCAAAAAGAATATCAGATGACATATTAATATACAAACTAATTGACGAGTTTCATAATACCACACACGCAGGCCACTTAGGAATAAGAAAAACAATCATTAAACTAAAACAGAGATATATTTGGAAAAATATGAATAAGATGGTAAAAAAATGTATTACTTATTGTGACAGTTGTAACAGAAACAAACAAACTAAACACATTAAAGAACCATTAACACTAACAGACACTCCAAACAATAGTTTTGAAGTGATTTCAATTGATACTGTTGGTCCTCTTCGTATTTCAAATGAATACCGATACATTCTTACCATGCAGTGTGAACTAACAAAATTTGTTGTTGCACATCCAATGCCGACAAAAGATGCAATTACGACAGCAAGAACATTGGTTGAACAATTTATTTTAAAACATGGACAATTTAAAGTACTCAAATCTGACAAAGGTACAGAATTTACAAATGAAGTTATGCGAAACATATGCTCATTATTACAAATCAAACAAATATTTTCCACACCATACCATCATGAGACATTAGGATCAGTTGAAAGGAACCATAGAGTACTTAACGAATTTTTATTAACAACGGCTAGTGATTATGAATGGGACAAGTGGATTCAATACTTTACGTTTGCCTACAATACGGCACCACATGTAGACACAGGCTACACGCCTTTTGAATTGGTATATGGAAAATTACCATATCTACCCTCTGACATTCTAGAAAATAATCAAAAATTTTACAATTATGACGACTACGTACAAGAGTTACAAGTCAGATTACGATTTGCTTTGAATAAAGCAAAAGAATTATTGCTAAGAGCAAAACAGAAGAGAATCGTAAACAATGACCACACTAATAAATTTAATCTAGAAGTAGGAGATTTAGTTTTAGTAAAAATAGAAAATAGAAAAAAAAATCAAAGTTTCTACAAAGGACCATTTAAAATAATAAAAAGAAATAATGTAAACACCATAATTGACTATAATGGCGTAGAGAAGGAAATACATAATAATAATTTGAAACCATACCGAACATTATCAAATTAAATTCTCTAACAATAAAATTTAACCAATTGTAATTATTATATAGAAAACCTTAAATATATAAGAGAATGTTTATCAATTAATTAATCAATAATCTAATCAAAATTTCTTAAATACTTATATATAAAAATAATAATATTTAACCAATTATAGCTACTTTACAAAAGAAAAAAAAACAAATAAGTAATAAATTTTCTTTCCAATACTAGATAATACTACATTCATAAGTAACTATTTTAATGCATTTCAACTATAATTGTAATTTAATATCATGTAAAAATTTAAGATGGATGGAAAAATTACCTCCATAATTTTTCTCTTAAGGGTGAGGGTGTAGTGTGCTTCACTTATGTACAATGCATACCCCTAATATGTAGTGTATTTCACAAAGTGTAACACACAAACACTATTCTTTCTCACCAATATCAAATTGGTAATGAAAATACAAAACGCTGATCAATCAGAATATTTTGAGTGATACTAATTCAAGTGTTTCAATAAATTGAGTGCATTCCAATGCAATGTTCTATGATTGGTCAGTAAACAAAAGTAATTCGAATCCTCTCACATTTCCATAAATGTGAAAGAGACGAATATTATATTTTATAATATTAAAATAAGTTAGAAGGGCTAAGTTAAATTTGTAAAACTAGTATATAAGCCAAAGAAAAATTGAAATAAAACAGACTTGATTTTTTAACATGATCCGGCACACTTCTGCCTTGTTTCTTTATTAAGTCTCAATTATTTCGGCATTCCTTTGAACGCCTAGTGTTGAGCTGGAACCCTTCAGCTGTTTAAAATAAATAAAGGGCTACAGGGTAAACACTATTAAAAACATTAAACATTATTACACCCCACCATGGCCCGCAGACTGCCCGCCACCACCTCCGCTACAGGGGAAATGCCCGTGGCCACCATAAGTTCTCTCCCAACCAGACATCACCATCGACAACGACACGGAGGGGCCCCCGAACTAGAGGGGTTCGAAGATGTCCTACTAGAGGAGATTGAATGGGACGACGAAATCGCCGAAGAACTCCGGCGAGCTCTCTTTGGGTGGGAGGAGAGGACTCTTGAGGTACGGGCCCAAACGCCACCATCCCCAATACCACCGAGGTCCCCATCTTCACTCGATTGGGAAAGCGAAATTTTTCGACCACCGACACCAACGCCAAGCCAGTTCTGAGCGCGTTCACGGTAGAAGACCAAGAGTTCCGGCACTGCGGAATGCGCTGTTATGAGAGGGTTTAGCGCGCCTGAATTTTCGTCTAGGAAACGAATCTACGACCCGGGATAACATATCCGCAAGATGACCAGACTTTCAGTGGGGGTAGTTACACACTAAGGCACAACACAAGCCCCTGAGATCACCACCAAGCACCACAGACACAAAAAGCCCAACCACACCAGGGCGAAGCAGGCTTAGTCACCTGCACGCTGTCTACGACACCACTCCCCCACGTGCTCGGGAGCCGATTGGCCTGCAAGCATCTCTTCGTGTACCTACAGCAAAATTAAGTTCAGACGGCGCAACCGCGGAACACCTGTCACCACCCCCGGGGAAGACGTTCAACCTAACTGTGGTATTGATGCTCCGAGGCCACTTGAAATCCCTTTCAACTGGCCTGTACTGCCCCAGTGGCAGTACAGGTAAAGGTGAAAGAGAACCTCGACCGGGCTCCAGCCAAGGCTGCCTTCAGATGGTTAGTAGTAGTCGACGAACAACGTTACCGGATAGTAGTCTCACGGGCCGGAATCGGTCTGATATTGCTCCTGTTTGGTCACAATTAGTTATTAATGAATTCATATATTTAATTCATCCTGGATTTACATTCAATTCACTCATTTCAATATCGTACGCTTTAAATTTTGCATTTGTCACCGATTCTCTTTATTTTTTATAATTCATAACTGTTTCTTATTTACTTGCAATCTTTAACTACAAATTAACAACGATTTAACCTTTATATTTGTCTTAAAGCGATCATTAAAGAACACAGTTCATTTTACTAAGCAATCATCGTTAGTTTTTATTGTAAATTAATTTGGGTTTTTTTTCAAACATTTTTGGCGACCGTGACAGGACGGTTAAATTATAAGAAAATTTAATAGTTCGGTGAACAAAACGAAGTTCAATTAATATAATAAATAAAACAGCGACTCATCGAAGATTAATTTAAATATAATTATATTTGTTTTAAATTTCATTATCGATTGCATATCCATTTGTATCGAAATTTTAATCAACGTGGTAATATCATTATCGACATTTCGCTGCCGCTTGCAGATTTGTACATGCAAAAGAGTTTGTCCATGTTAAACATTATCGTTGGATAAATACGCGTATCTTCTAATCAAAAATAAATTATAATTATAGTGTCTTAAACTTCATCAAAGATTGCACAGCCACATACAATCGTACTGTAAACTTCATCTTGATTATCATCAAGTCAGCAACATCATTATCGTCATTTCGCTGTCGCTTGCCATCGATCTGCTGCAGATTACACACTGTCGTCGTTCTTAAACATTAAACATAATCTATTGGTTGTTATATACATTTACATCCAGACATATACGCTGGGAATTATATTTTTATAAAAGAATATACATCTTTTCTCATCATCGTTTAAAACAGTGGTATAAAATATATTACTCTTAAATAATGACTTTATATCAAAAGGTTCGGTCATCATCTGTGACTTTTTTTATACACGGAAGATATTAGTTAATCAGTGTCACATTATAATAATAAAGCGACTACTTTAAAGTACCTGGTACTACGTTGTCGTCAAGTGTAGTACCGTTGAAAATTTGGATTTTTACAATCGATTCCTCAAATTTCGTCACAGTAGCCACCTAGTGACTACGACATAAACACAATTGAAATAATAGCTGTGAAAGCCGAAAATATGGGCAACGACAAAATGGATTCTGGACCCAGTCTGATTTCATCTTTAAAGCAACATAGTACAACCATGAAGAGAAACATTACGCAAATGAAATCTAAGATCGAAAAAGATGGTAGCTCATCAGATTACACAATTCTTGAATGTCGGTTTTAGATTCTTGAATCGTATTTCAAACAAATTAGAACTATTTATTTCAGCCAAGGCTCCATTAATAAATTTTATGAATGCTAAACAAAGCTCTAATGATATCGATCAAAGTTTCTTGAATATTATTCAACCATCACTATCGCATCAAAATCGTTTGCCTCAAATTAAATTACCGAAATTCGATGGAAAGTATTCGGAGTTTTCTAGATTCATCAATACTTTCAACACACTAGTTCATAATGAACAGGGTATTCCTATCATTGACAAGTTTAATTATCTACTCAATTGTGTCTCTGCGCACGCGTTGGCAGTCATAGAACCCTTTCAGGTAATCGAATCAAATTATAAAAAGCCCATAGATGCTTTAACTGAACGGTATGATAACAAATCATTAATTTTTATTGAGCACATCAATTCTTTATTTTCGATATCATCTACGACTAAACCGAGCGCTGTTTCACTGCGTGTGATTCTTGATAACGTTTCGGCTCTCCGCAGTTCCTTGCTCTCTTTAGGTTCGGAGCTGGATGTAATGAACGCCATCATCATACACATAGTTCTTTCGAAAGTGGATGCAGTCAAAAAAGGTTAATGATGAACAGCAAGATTTTAAGTCGTTGCCTTCGTGGAATCAATGTTATTCAACTCTTAGTCGTCGTTGTCAGTTTCTTGAAAGCCGTGCATCCGAAATCGAAATATTTCATGAATGTGAACAAAAAGCTAGAACTAAATTCAAACGGCCAGGCGTAGCACTTCTCACATCTAGCAATCTTTGCGAATATTGCCAAAGAAACGAACACTTCACTGGAAATTGCAATTCCTATTTGACATTAAGCGTCCCTCGCCGATTCGAATTTGTTAAAGCCGCTAAGCTCTGCATAAATTGTCTTCGCACAGGTCACATGGTAGCGAAGTGTCAGTCGAAATCAAGATGCCGAACTTGTCGTGTTTCTCATCACTCGTCACTTCATAATCAAGGTTCACCTTCATCGTTAGATCAACATTTATCCTCAGAACACCGTACAATTTCAAACTAATCGTCTCATCAGTGACCAATATCGACTTTTCAATTCGCATCGTCATCACTTCAACCCTCGTCATCGTCATTCAACCCAGCGTCTTCTCCCATACAAACATAAGTAAAAATACTCCGTCGTCAAAGTCAACAAATAGCATTCTCCAAATACAGTTCTATCATGCAATATTGTCACCGTTGAAGAATTAGATTCAATGTTAAAGACATTTTTTTTTATCTTGGTCCAGTACTCAGGGGATGACCCCTATATATGCAATGCATTGTGCCGGAACTGAAAACGAGGGGATAGTATTGAGGGGACAGATTAGGAAAGATGAGAAGATAGACAGTTTTTTTGTAGCTATTTCAACCTTTTACTTCGCCGGCTAAATTTTGCTACAGGGCCGACGAAGGTCGGTGCTGTTACTCTGCTTTTAGTACATGACAGTGTCAGTTGCTGCCTGGCAACAACTAACCCAACCACGCACTAATGCTGTTTAAAAGAATTCAACACAATATTTCATGACTCAGCGCGGGATCGAACTCACGACCCTCCGCTTCACAGTCTCGTGTTCTACTACTTCAGCCAACAGCACCCACACATTAGAAGAATTCTCCCAAAATAAATCGCTTATGTCCGAAGAAGAGATACAATGTGAACAACATTTTGTGCAAAACACGACGTTCGAAACTAATGGGAGAGTCAAGGTACGTTTACCATTTAGGGGCTCTGCTGAAAGTCTTGGAAAGTCAATTGACATTGCTCGTCGTCGATTTACATATCTTGAAAAACGTTTTCAAAAAGACAAGATGTTAGAGGCCATGTATATAGATTTCATGAGAGAATACCTCAAATTGGGACATATGTCATTAGTAAGCGATGAAACTTTGAATAAACCGCATTACGTTATTCCTCACCACTCTGTGTTGCGCCTTAAAAGTGTATCCACAAAACTGAGAGTAGTCTTTGATGCTTCAACACGTACATCATCAAATTTATCATTAAACGAAATATTAATGGTCGGCCCAACTATTCAGAAGGATCTTGTCTTAACCATTCTTTGCTTTCGATTTCATAAATTTGCATAG
This sequence comes from Linnaemya tessellans, assembly GCA_951800035.1. NCBI lineage: Eukaryota > Metazoa > Arthropoda > Insecta > Diptera > Tachinidae > Linnaemya > Linnaemya tessellans. Next base: position 60,897,301 of record OX637533.1, read on the forward strand.
TCAGCAGATATTTGTAAAATGTACGGGCAGTTTCTGATACATGAAGAAGATCGAAATTTCCAACTCATTCTATGGAGAGAAACACCTAATTGTCCCCTGTCAGCCATACCTAAATACGGGCGGAAAGCGGAACGTTTTTTTCCGCTGAGCGTTAACGCTGAAATGCCATACCTAAACAAAAGCGGCAGCGTTATGTAAAAAAACAATAAAAACAGGGTTATCAAACAAACAAATTAAACAACCCTGATTATTTTAACAGCTGGACGGACGACATTTGTGATTTTGTTATTGAAATTTTGTACAAATTACAAACGTGCATACATACATATGTATGTATATAATCATATTGTAAATATATTCTTACCACCATTTTCTAATACGAAATGCACAAATTTTTTCTTTTATTATATATTTCACTTTTGTAAATCTTTACTCATTTTCTCTGGTTACAATTCTCTTCTTTTGCAACCAACTTCATTAGAAAACGCTCTGTCAAAATCGGATTTTCCAATAGCAATGCGTTGCCGCCGCGTTATTTCGGTATGCTCCATACAAAATGTATGCACATGAGAACTTTTGACAGCTAAAAAACGCTTGCCGCCCGTATTTAGGGATGGCAGTGTGTCTTTATCAGCTCAACACCGTTATTTATGGTACATCGGCGGCACCATTTCTCGCTATTCGAAGTATTTCATTCATAGCTGACACTTATAAACAAGAATTTCCTATTGGTTGTAAGATTCTAAAACAAGACCTATACGTAGATAACCTTCTCACTGGGACAGCTACTATTGAAGAGCTTTCATCAAATAAGCTTCAAGTTATGCAAATTCTAGAGAATGCTGGTTTGACATTGTCCAAGTGGAACTCAAACTGTCCACAATTAACTACTTCAAGCGAAAATTTTACCTTTAGACAAAAAAATTAAGCCAGCACCAATACTATTGGAATGTCGTGGAAGCCTAATGAAGACGTTTTTTGTTTTCGGTTCGAATTTTTGAAAATTGCAGTTCCGACAAAAAGACTAGTGTCGCTAGGATTTTCGATGCTCTTGGGTTGTTAAGCCCAATAGTAACTTCATGCAAAATATTAATTCAAGAGATGTGGAAGCAACAACTTGATTGGGACGCACCATTAAATGAAAGATTTCAAACACGCTGGACTCAAATCGAAGAAAACTTGCCCCACGTTAATACACTAGAGATTCCCAGATTAGTAGGAATAATGCCTGACGTGGCTTTCGACATACACGGATTTTGAGATGCCTCACATCTGGCGTATGGGTGCTGCATATACATCCGGGTACCTCATATGACTGGATTGCGCATAACTTTAGTTATCGCAAAATCTAGAGTAGCACCGGTAACTCAACAATCATTACCCAGATTAGAGCTATGTGCCGCACTACTATTGAGTCGAACGTGAGCAAAAATCAAGGATCAGTTTGAAAACCGTTGTAAATTTCGTATATTTTTCTGGAGTGATTCGAAAATAGTTTTAAACTGGCTCAAAATGCATTCATCTTCGTATCTATGCTTCGTCGCCAATCGGGTTGCTGAAATTCAAAATACTACAAATAACATACCGTGGCGACATGTACCGTCAAAACAAAATCCTGCAGATGTTGCTTTCCGTGGTTGTCTTGCTAACGAACTAAGCTCTACTATCTGGTTTGATGGTCCAGATTTTCTTCAAAGAGATGAAAAATATTGGCCTAATAACTCAATTTCTAATACTGAACTTCCATCAACAGAAATTAGGAAATCGTCGTTCAAAACAACAATTATTGACAGTTCAATTATAACACAAATTGTAGCTAAACAATCATCCTTTCTTCGTATCCTACACATCATAATTTATGTTCATCGTTTCTTTCATAAAAGCAAGCGCCACCCGTTCATCACAGCGAACGAGCTTCAACTCGCCTTCTGGAAAGTGGTACACGATGTTCAACAAACATCATTCAAGGATGAAATTGGCCGGCTCAAAAGGGGTCTCACTCTGCAGTCGGCCTTACAAAAATTATCGCCATTCCTACAACCTGTCCAAAGTTATAAAACAAAGTTATTGATATTGAGAGTTGGGGGCAGCTTTCTAACGCGTCAGGTTTCCAGCACTTCTTCCAAAAGATCATCATTTTGCAAGGGTGTACGTTAGAAATCTCCACTTCAAGCATTTGCATGCAGGCCCAAAGACGCTACTGGCAATTCTTCGACAACAAGTGTGGGTCATCAATGCTAGAGATCTTGTAAGACAAACAGTTCGAAGTTGCGTCCACTGCTTTAGGTACAAACCTCGATTATTTCAACATGTCATGGGTGATCTCCCAACGGATAGACTTACTGCCAACCGTCCATTTCTTGTTTGTGGTGTAGATTTTTTTGGTCCATTCTACACATCATACCGAATCAGAAGAAAACAGCCATGCAAAACTTACGTAGCTATTTTCGTTTGTTTTTCTTGAAAATTCATTCATATCGAACTAGTTACAGACTTATAGACTAATGCCTTTCTCCTATGTTTAAAACGATTTGTAGGTAGACGTGGCATACCTCAGCGTATATATTGTGACAACGCTACAAATTTCGTAGGCGCGCAAGCAAGGCTCAATGAGTTCAGGCAAAGTTTTTTCAAGGAAAACAACATCAATTCCATAATGCAATATAGCGAAGTTACTGGCTTCCACTTCTCGTTTATTCCCCCTCGATCACCACATTTTGGCGGCCTCTGGGAATCTGCTGGAGAATGTGTCTAACGCTTCTGTTACGTATGAAGAATTTCTAACCATATTGATCGAAGTTGAAGCCATTTTGAATTCACGCCCGTTGGTACCGAGATCTGACGACCCTAATGATGGTGAACCTTTAACCCCCGCTCATCTACTTATTGGATCATCATTGCTTTCGCTACCAGAAGAAACCTTAGCACACCCCAAAATCATAACCTACTTAAAGTCTTGGCAACGTGTTACATATTTGAAGAAACAATTCTGGTTAGATTGGGTACGTGATTATGATCTCAGCTTACAACAAAAATCAAAGTGGTTTAAACCAGGTGCAAACATTCAAAAGGGAAAACTAGTAATCGTCCATGAAGACAATCTACCTCCACAGCAGTGGCTCCTCGCTCGTATCGTAACCATCATTCCTGATCATGACGGTAGAGTCCGAGTCGTAGATGTTCAAACGGAAAGAGGTATTTTCAGGAGATCCATTCATAAAATTGGTCCTTTGGCTCTTGACGAAGCTGATTGAAAGAAGACTTCCAATGGGGCGGAGTATGTTCGGTCACAATTAGTTATTAATGAATTCATATATATAATTCTTCCTGGATTTACATTCCATTCACTCATTTCAATATCGTACGCTTTAAATTTTGCATTTGTCACCGACTCTCTTTATTTTTTATAATTCATAACTGTTTCTTATTTACTTGCAATCTTTAACTACAAATTAACAACCATTTAACCTGTATACTTGTCTTAAAGCGATCATTAAAGAACACAATTCATTTTACTAAGACTATGTCCACACGGTGAAACATTTGCTGCAGAAACATTGTGTGTGTTGATGAGAGGGGAAAGACGAGTGGAAAAGGGTACGGTGTTCCATGTACATGAAACATTTCTTGAGCACGCCATTCTCCGTCAAAGAATTAAAAGAAGAAGAAAGAGAAAACGAATATAGTATATGTATGCTACAAAACAAATGTTTCAACCGTGTGGCCACGAATGCAGCTTCAAAAGGGAATTAATAAATGTTTCTGCAGCAAATGTTTCATCGTGTGGACATAGTCTAAGCAATCATCGTTAGTTTTTATTGCAAATTAATTTGGGTTTTTGTTCAAACAGCTCCTTAATCCGTAGTCGCCACCAAACATGTAACGCAATAGAATCTGTGATATTTAACCGAATAGAGTACAAAGAAAATTCTAAAATAGCTGATACCTTCAATAATTATTTTATAAGTAATATTAAAATAATAAGAGACGCTATAAATAATGTGCAATATATCGATAACACACCTGTGATAAACTCTCAATTTAAATTTCGTGCGATAGCAATACATGATTTGAAAAAAATATGTAAAAATTTAATACACAAGTCAGACTATAATAAAATATCAATTAATATGATTTTGAACAGTTGGAATATACCGGGAAAACCATTGCTCGATATAATTAATAAGTCATTAGAGACAGGAGTATTCCCTGAAAATTGGAAAACAACAATGGTAATACCAATTGAAAAGGTAGCGAAGACAAGAACCTGTGAGAAGATTCTAGAAAAAGTGGTAAAAGAACAATTGCATCAATATGTCGAACACAATGAAATATTATTTAAATACCAATCAGGATTCAGAAAAAAATTTTCATGCGAAAAAGCACTTAACTATTTAATAAACAGATGGAAAAAACAGATAGAAATAATAAAATAGTTGCAATTTTTCTGGACTTCAAAAGAGCATTCGAAACAATTGATAGAAATATACTTCTGCAAAAGCTACATAGATACGGGGTGAGAGGCGTAGAGCTACAATAGTTTAAATCGTATTTAACAAACAGAAAACAAATCACCAGCGTAAATAACGTTAAGTGTATTATAAATATTAATGACTTCGGAGTTCCACAAGGATCAATTCTGGGAGCATAAATGATATACCAAATCTTCTGCAGAAATGCGAAATAGTATCATATGATGATGACACGCTTCTTTTTACGGAGGCAGAATTTAACCAAGAATGTTATCACAACCTTGCACTGGATATGGAAAATGTCAACGCTTGGCTAAACATGAATAAACTTAAACTAAACGAAAATAAAAGGAAAATTATGGAAATAAATAGATACTACAAGCAATTAAATTTTTAAAATAAATAATCAAATAATATACAAAGTGGATCAAATAAAATATTTGGGTTACATCATCGATAAAGACTTAAAAGTTAAAAACCACATAGACTATATTTGTAAAAAAATCGGCAAGAAAATTTATTTTTTCAAAAGAATCAGAAAGCAAGTTTCGACTATAACTGCAATAAATATATACAATACTACTATAAAACCACATTTCGAATACGGATCAACGATTTTGTTGACATGGTGTACAACAAATCAGATTGAGCAGCTTCAGAAATTACAAAATAAGGCGATGAGAACGATATTGAAGTGCAACAGATATACATCTATTCGTGTTATGTTAGAAATCCTAAAATGGCTTAACATAGAACAAAGGCTCAAAATAAACACCATAAGTTTTATACAAAAAATTAAAATTGGAGTGGCGCCAAGGTACTTAACTGAACAGATAGAATATGTGAGAGAAACTCAGCCATACCAGCTGCGGAATACGAACCACTTTAGAATCGAGAGAGTATCAACAACATCAATGCAACGATCGCTGTCCTTTTAAGTATTACAACTTTACAACTCCCTGCCGAATAATGTAAAATTTGAAAATAACTTTAACTTGTTTAAAAACACATTGTTAAATTCTTAAAAGTTAATGTATGATTTAAAAAAAGAAAAATGTCTAATCATAATATAAATTAAATTGCAAGTTGAAATATAATATAAATTGTAAGACTTTTGTAAAAAGTATTTATAACACCAATAAAAATATTAATATAATTATTATTGTTACTATTATTATTATATATATTATAAAATAATTCATACTATTAACAGTAGTCGTTGACATACATTGGTAGTTTGACTCGGCTTTATCCCTGTTATTGCCCAACACTGTTACTTACCATCACGTATGGTCAATATCAAGTAAACAAACACAGCACACAACGAATATGCACACGCACAGCATGTGTACGTGTGATTGTGCATTGTTGTGCATGGCACACAAGGGTATAAAAGGCGAGTCATTGCTAAGATAATGGCAGTTTGCGTGCGGCGCTCGTTCTGGTAGGAACCAATATTAGAAACAAATTTATTAATCTAATATTAACTCATACCGAATCGTAGCGAGAAAAGATATTGAAACCCAGAGTACTGATTCAATATCTCTTCCAGGCAGTGAACTCAGTCTGTAGGCCATAGAGTAGTTAGTGTGATTGGAGGTTGCCATTGGAACCCAGGTTGCTGATCCAAGGCGAATCTGACCACTGGGTGGGAGTAGTAGTTAATGTGATTGGAGGTTGCCATTGGAACCCAGGTTGCTGATCCAAGGCGAATCTGACCACTGGGTAGGAGTAGTAGTTAGTGTGATTGGAGGTTGCCATTGGAACCCAGGTTACTGATCCAAGGACAACATTCAATCATCAGGAGCAGAATAGACCGGAGCCACTACAGAGTGGACACTAACCACTAGCTATAGGCTTAAGTAATCACACGTAACAGAGTAGACCAGAGCCACTACAGGGTCGACACTAACCACTAGTTATTGGCTTATGTAGATAGTTACAAATCGTTAAATTATATATTGAATAAAGAAGTGGAACAAATATCTCTGACTTTTGTTGTTCATTAAGTAATGTGACCCGACTGGACTCCGCTGAGCTTACCCCAGCCACCAGCCTCAGCGTGTCGTTACAATAGTCGTCTGGGAGGTGGGGATCATCGCTTCTCCACCGCAGGCCTACTTCATACTGGGTATTTCTTTTTACAGACGCTTCTTCTAATATTTTCAACGATCTTTGGTCTTCGGCTGACATGATGCTTTTTGCTGGTGATGTTTCTATTGCGAAGTATAACTTTATTTGTTCATGAAAGGCTTGATATTCTTTCTCACAATCACATGAATGCACGTCGAAAAATGAGAGTGTCGTGTTTGTCGACACCAGACTAGTCGAGTTTTTGACGCAATTGGTTGATTTCGTTTGCCTTCCCGCACTTTTAGCGGGATAGCTAGCTTCCAGTTGTTCGTTCCGATTAAAACTTTTAGCCTTTCGCGAGAATACGAATTAATTGGCAAGCCATTTAGATATGGGTAGGTTTTGGCTATATGATTAATGTTTATTGATTCTGCTGGTAAATCCAAATATTTTATTGTGTGAACGTCATGCAGCATGATTTGCTTTTTATTCCCGGTGCCTGATACTAACACTGAGAATCGCCTTGAGGAGACCTCGTCGCGGGTTATTTGGCCAGTCCATTTATGTGTTAACGATTCTTCGATGCTTTCTAAGTTGAGTTCTTCAAATAATTCTTGTTCGATTAGCGTCACAGCGTTTTAAATTTGCCGGATAGACGTATAGAAACGACCCTAAAAAGTAAATTTATTTCGTTATTGGTATTTTTATGAGCGTTTACCAAGTTTTTGTTTTCTTCAGATTGATTCATGTTGGCGTACCTGTGTAGCAGCTGATGGTATTTAGCGAGACAGTTGTCGATGCCACAGATTCTGTTGGAGAAGCACTGACGGCAAGGTCTATTAGAATTAACTATGGATCACTTTTCGTCTAAGGTTGCATTTTCAAACGCTTGACAGTTTTGTATCTTGTGGCTTTCATTACCACATGGCACAGGCTATTTATCTTGATTGGTGTTGCTTTTCTTTTGCAGAGTGTAAATTTAGAGATTCGTTGCGTTTGTTTAATGTCGGAGAGACTACTTGGCTTGCTGAGATTGCAATTTCGTATATCCAGTCACAGAATATTTATGAGTATTATGGTCGTTTGTTGGATGCATTGCCCAGTTTAGCTTGTGAGTATTTGGAAGATTTTCTAGAAGCTCTTTGACTAACTTGGGATTACTGAGATGAGACCCCATAGTTTAACATTTTTCTTACCATGAGTGCATACTCTATAATACTCTAAAGTCTATCTCTAGGCGGTGGAAATTTACGTGCCTTTTCTGTAAGACTTTCAGGAATGTATTCTGGCCGGCCGTAGCACATCTCTAGAGTAGTAGTAACTTACACTTTACTAGGTCTTTTGCCCTACCACGCAGGCATGATTGCAGACGCATAAGGTTCTCAGCGTCCGAGTAAACGGCGATTTCGGTGCTGTTTTTAAAACTGCTGTAGAACAGCGGCCATTCCTCCGGGTTTCCATAGAATATAGGGAGATCTGTGGGAATCACTTGTCTTGCCGCCAACTGTGATGCTGTGGACTGATTTGATAAAAAGCTAGTCGATGGTTCAGTACTAGTGAGGCCATTTTGTTCCCTTTTGTTATATACTATAATATTTATAGTATATGGCATCTCTACAAAGTATTGTTTATGTATTTTATTTACATGTCAAAATAAAGAATGAGCAGTCTTTAGCTGAACGACTAATAAATAACACATGGCGCAGCCGGTTTAATTAAATGGTTAATACAAGAGCAACTACAAAAAAGGAAAGTGACCCTGGAGAAGAAAGTTCTCATGAATGCTCTGACGAATTTGAAATGGCTACAGAAAGAAATACGTTCAACCCAATTGATGCCCGCAGGCCGGATCCCTTAAGTTTCGATGGGAATGTTTCGGAAAACTGGCGGGTTTTTAAACAGAACTTTGATGTCTATGCGATAGCTATTGAACTCGATGACCGTAGAGAGTCGCAAAAAATTGGTATTTTTCTCAATGCATGTGGTGCAGAAGCAATTGAAATATTTAGTACATTTGGGTTATCCGATGAGCAGAGAAAGAAATACAAGGACGTGGTGGAAGCTTTTGAAACATATTGTACGCCGAAGAAAAATGAAGTATATGAGGCATTTAAATTTAATTCCAGAAAGCAACAAGATGGTGAGTCTTTTGATACATATTTGCTGGATTTAAGAAAACTAGTTAAAACTTGTGGATTTGCTGACTCGGACCGTATGATACGAGATAACATAGTTATTGGTACGAACTGTCCAAAACTGAGGAAAAAACTCTTGGAAACTTCTGATTTAACATTGAAAAAAGCAATTGAAATTGCACGTGCGTCAGAATTAGCTGATAAACATGCAAACGATATGCAAAAACAACAAAGTTTTTCAACTGCAGTTGATGCTTTGCAATATAAAAAGAATAACGGGAGAGAAGAAAACAAAAATATTTCTTTCAGCAGCAGGTATAATCAAAATTCACTTAATAATGGTAGAAACAGACAAACAGAAAATCGCAATTACTGCAAATTTTGTAAAGGCATACATGAATATAAAAAATGCCCCGCGTTTGGAAAAAAATGCAATAATTGCGGACGACTCAATCACTTTAGTGTGGCTTGTTACTCTCGAAAAGTTCGTGAAATCAGAGAAAACGATTTAGAAAGAGAGAACGATGATTTTTTTTTGCACAACATTAATACTACGAATGTTAGGAAAAGGTGGTATGAAAAAATACGTGTCAATAACTGCTTGATTAACTTTAAATTAGATACTGGAGCAGATGTCAATGTTTTGCCACTACGTTATTTAAAATATATAAAAGACGCACGTTTAGAAAAAAGCGGCTTCCCTCCTAAAAGTTACAGCGGCAATGATTTGGATTTTAAGGGCGTTTTGAGTTGCGTAGTGATGTGTAGAAATGAAGTTACTACATTAAGATTTTACATTATTGATACACCATTTGAACCGTTACTAGGATTAACTGCGTGCGAGAAATTGGAACTCATTAAACGAATTCATTCGGTAAATCGTTCGGATAAAGAAATGTTTATTAAATCAAATATGGATGTATTCCAAGGTTTGGGTTGCTTTGTCAATGACTTAGACATTAAAGTTAAATCAAATTCTATCCCTGTAGTTAAGCCTGCTAGAAGAATTCCATTATCCCTTAGTGCTTGAGTTAAAGAGGAGTTGCAAAATATGGTTGAGAGAGGCATTATTGAACAAATAGATGGTCCAGTAGAAAGAGCGTCAAATTTAGTAATTGTGGAGAAAAAGTCGGGTCAGCTTCGTTTGTGCATTGACCCTCAAGATTTAAATGCTGATATCCTGCTAGAGAATTATACCATACCCACTTTTGAATCAATTGCGGCGAGGATTGCTAACAAAAGGTACTTTTCAGTTTTAGACCTTAAAGAAGGATTTTGGCAAGTTGCATTGAGCCCAAAAGCTAGTGAGCTTTGTGCTTTTAGCACACCGTTTGGTTGTTACCGTTTCAGAAGGTTACCATATGGAATAAAAATTGGACCTGAAGTCTTCCAGAAATACAATGAACGTAATTTTTATGACATCCCAAATGTTATAGTATTTATTGACGATATACTTATTGTAGCTGATACAGCTGAAGAACATGACAATACACTAATGCAAGTAATAGAGCGTGCACGTAAGTTGAATATAAAGTTTAATATCGATAAAATTCAGTACAAAGTAACCGAAGTCAAATATTTAGGAAAAATAATTTCACATGAAGGTATAAGATGCGATCCAGGCCGAGTCACTGCCATTATGAAGATAAATCCACCTAAAACTAAAAAAGACTTACAAAAGCTGTTGGGAATGATTAACTACATCCGAGATTATGTGCCAAAACTTTCAGAAATTTCGAAACCTCTGCGTGATTTGCTGAAAAATAATGTGCATTTCGAGTGGCAAGATCCGCATAACATTTGCTTAAATAAAATTAAATCCATTATAGCTAACGCGCCAACTTTGGCTATTTTTGATGAAACTAAAGAAATCACTGTTGAAACAGATGCTTCCAAATATGGTATCGGATGTTGTTTGATGCAAAACGGAAAACCCATTTCATTTGCCTCAAGAAGTCTCACTGAAACGGAAATAAACTACGCACAAATAGAAAAGGAATTTCTAGCTGTTGTATTTGCTTGCCGAAAATTCCATTACTATGTGTATGGGCGTATGGTAACCATTAGAGCGGATCACAAACCACTCATTGACATCATGAAAAAACAATTCTGTAACATTCCCTCGGCTAGACTTCAGCGGATGAAATTGTCGTTAATGAAATAAAATTTAAAATTGACTTACGTTCCCGGTAAATATCTATATGTGGCAGAGTTACTATCTCGATATTTTAATAAAGATGAAAAATCATCTGAAATTGAAGATCTAAACGAGTTTGTGCATACTGTAAACATTGCAGATGAGAGGCTTATGAGGATTAAATCCGCCATAGAATCAGATAAAGGTCTACTTGAACTAAAAAATATGGTTTTAAATGGATGGCCTAAAAATATTTCTGGCCTTCGTGATGAGTTAAAACTTTTTTGGAAAAATCGTACCAACATATTTATTGATAATGATTTACTGTTTTTAAATAATAGACTAATCGTTCCACAATCGCAGCAAAAGGAAATTCTAAATCAGCTTCATATATCGCACTTGGGCATAGAAAAAACAAAAAGGAGAGCACGTAGCTTAGTGTATTGGCCGAAAATGGACGTTGATATCGAGAATGAAATTGTAAAATGCCTGACTTGCCAAAAGAATCGCAATTCAAATATAAAGGAACCAATGCTTTCCCATGAAATACCCTTACTGCCGTTCAATAAAATTGCAATGGATATTTGTGAATATTTATCAAACAGCTATCTAATCGTTGCAGATTTCTATTCTAAATTTTTGGACATAATACCAATATCAAATAAAACAGCAAAAGAATGTATCAAACATCTTAAAGTATGTTTTTCCAATCACGGTATTCCTGTAGAAATTATCTCGGATAACATGCCCTTTAACTCATATGAATTTCGAAGATTTTGCAAAGAAATTGGGACAAAACTTACTACAACCAGCCCTGGATATTCTCAAGCAAATGGATTCGCAGAAAGATTTGTCGGGATCGCAAAAACCCTTATTAAGAAAACAGCACAGAATAAGGGAAACCTATGGCTTGCACTCCTAGAATATAGAAACACTCCTCTAAAAGAATCTGTTTCTTCTCCAGTAGAGCTGCTTATGAGTAGAAAAACTCGAACATTACTACCAATAAACAACAAATTGCTTGAACCACATCTAATACCAAACATTTCAGACAACATAAGAAGAAAACAGCTACAATCGAAGAAATATTATGATAAAACAGCAAAGCACATGCAAGATTTCTCCAAAGGGGAAAAGATATGGTATCAAGACGGAAAGGTATGGACGAAAGGATTTATAGCCGATGTCCATGGAACCCCCAGATCGTATTGGATTGAACTTGAAGATGGCACTACACTTCGCAGGAATTCAAAGTGGCTTCGTAAGAGAGTAGAATGAATTGTTTAATTGGATTGTAATATTGGAATGTTTTGTACTTACACATACATACGTATGTACACTCCTCATAATTTCAAAAAGATCTTTGAAAGGGAGATGTTATATACTATAATATTTATGGTATATGGCATCTCTACAAAGTATTGTTTATGTATTTTATTTACATGTCAAAATAAAGAATGAGCAGTCTTTAGCTGAACGACTAATAAATAACACACCTTTGCAACAGTATTTCATACTTTTTTTCTAAATAACTTTTTTGTAACTCTTTCTCTTCTTCTAACATTCGTATCTGTAAATGTCGTTGCCTTAGTCGGTTCTCGTTGGCGCGTTGAGCGACGCTTTCTCTATAACATGATGCGGAACCTGGCTCCACGACCATACTTGAGAAATTGCCCTGCCAGAGGTTTTTAGACCATTAAGTGATACCGTATTGATTGTGGTTAGAAGAAATTAATGTTGCGCTTAGCAACTTTTTAGAGGCTACAGCCGTTGCTGATGCAGCCTTACGTACTGCTTCTGTTCCTTGTTGTGCACTGGCACATCTGTTTACTCCTTCGGTCGGTGTAGTTATTGCTACGGATGGTCGGTGCCCGCATCGATCACAGTTCCAATTGTGGTCGGCGATGTCGCTGTTCACGCTGACGCATTCAAAGTGAAACCAACTATCACACGTGTTACACTGAACCATCCTCTCGTTGTCCACTGAAGAACATTTCTTGCAATTGTACTCCGGCATCGTGACTTCAACCGTTGTACATGCAGTTTCAATTCGGGAAAAGTTTTTTAAAGATTTGTTAATTTCCCTGAAATTTATTTCTTAAGCGTGAGCGAATACAAATTTTTAAGAGCAGATTTATTTGCTTAAAATATTCAAATTAAAAAACTTTGTATTGTCACGTGTACAGTTGAACTTAGTTTAAAATTTCCACTTTTCATATTCATTAATTTGGTCAAGTACCAACAGACGACAATACAGTTAGCTTATACAAATTATTAACATAATGTGTATATGAGTATATAAACCAGAAATGGTATATATATGAATATAATACATACCCACAAGAACTTATGCAAGTTAGGGGGAAAAATTACTTTGATAGAAATAGCGTATTTATACATAGAGCAGTGGCGGCGACATATATATATATATATATATATATATATATATATATATATATATATTTATATATATATATATATATATATATATATATATATATATATATATATACATATATCCGCAAGGATATTCGTATATAAAATCCATAAGGATATTTGTACGGATAACGGGGAGTAACGACCTCGCGGTCCTGTGTTATTATAACGGGTTGGAGGGCCTGAACAAAGAAGACCTGTTATTCAGTGTGGCACTTTATTCGGCAAGTCCAGTACGGACCTGGTGGTCTGGAAGCAAATAGCAAGGTTGAGAAGCTAGGAGAGAGGATAGCAAAGCTATTAGACATTCTCAAGACAAGATCGAATGTTCACAAGGATATAGTATCGATGTCTCGAGAAATACAGGCATTGTATATGAAGGTGGCAGATGAGCTGAGCAGTGGAACTGCTAGCAATTGCAAGGTGCACTGCAATAAGCAGACGCAGACAGGGGTTATGGTAAGACCATCTCCCCCTGTCCCTGCAGGTGCGACCTCGAAGCGTAGGAGAGATGAAAGTACTCTTGGGCCAAAGGAGAATACGGCTAAGAAGAAGAGGAAGGATGCAGTAGATGCTATCAGGAGTAGTGAAGGTAGCTCTGTGGGATCGGCGGCAGCAAATGGTGCTGCTTTGCCGAACCCAGGCACTAAGGAACCTGGGTGGATAAAGGTCCGTCCCACGGAAGTGAATAGAAATAGGATTAGGAGTAAGCAGGGGTCACGTTCGGATGCCCTGGTTATTAAACCATGTAGGAACGCTTCCTATGCTGTGATTCTCAGGCAAGTAGGGTCCTTCCTAAGCTTAGTAATCTGGGGGAGAATGTGAAGGGCATTCGGAAGACCGGGAGGGGTGAGCTGCTATTGTAGTTCACTAAACCCGCTCATTAGAACATAGGTGTGTTCAGGTCGGAGGTGGAAGCGGTACTGGGTGGAACTGCCGAAGTACGGGCACTATCCCAAAAGGTTAGGATTGAAATTAGGGACATAGACGATGTGACTTCCAAGGAGGACATCGAATACGGGAAAAGATAGCACCGAAGAGGTGCTACAACTGTCTCGATTTTGGACATAGGGCGACGAATTGTAGCGGCTAGGATCTATCCGGAAATTGCTTGCGTTGTGGGGAAGCTGGCCACAAGATTGCAAAACGTTCCAACAGACCTTCGTGCATGCTCTGTAGAAAGGGTGGAAGAACTAGTGGTGACCATGTCACCGGATGCGTAGTTTGCCCGTACTACAAGAGGGTGCTACAAAAGCTTAAGAGTTAAACAGTACTTGATAATCAGGATACGCATATTACAGCTAAATCTCAATCATTGCCAAGCAGCACAAGAGTTGCTTAGGCAAACCGTACGAGATTTAAAGGTAGACGTTGCTGTACTCAGCGAGCCATATAAGAAGATTGTATCTGCAAATTGGGTTACTGATAATACAGATATAGCAGCTATATGGACTACCGGTTCTTTGATATTGAGGGAAAGGTTATCACCGCAATGTGGGTACACCCGGGCTACTGTTTCAGGCATCTGTTTGTACAGCTGTTATGTTCCACCTAGGTATTCTATTGATGACTTTCATATTATTATAGACAACATGGTGATGGACGCTGCAGTCAGGAGTCCAGTTATAATAGCAGGGGATTTCAATGCGTGGGCCGTTGACAAATGCAAGGGGAAGGATTCTATTAGAGGCCCTTTCAGCGCTGAATGTTGTGCTCTTGAATTCTGGAGATGAGGAAACATTTAGAGGAGGAAATGGTGGATCAATTATTGACATTACGTTTGCCAGCGATACCATTATAAACCGTGTAAACTGGAGAGTATCTGATGTTTATACTCACAGCGATCACAGTGCCGTTATTATGTATATACAGGATGATATAGGGCATGTGACTCCCCGTGCACAAGGTTTGTCGGGACGGAAAGTGAATACCTTTGATAAGGATATTTTTGCCATCTGTATAAAAGGTATGGAATTAAATGGTTCAGCTGAGGATATGGCAGAACAATTGGTAAACCATATCACGCGGTCGTGCGATGCATCTATGGTGAGGCGGAAAAGATCCAGAACGGGGCCACCAGTTTATTGGTGGAATAATGATATTGCCGGCTTGAGGGCAGAGTGTATACGTGCTAGAAGGCAGTATACAAGAACTCGAGGTAGGTTAGAGAATAGCGTATACCAGCAGAATTACAGGAATAGGAGGAAGGCCCTGAAGGATGCAATTCGTAGGAGCAAGCGGCAGTGTTTTCTTAATATCTGTGATGAGGTGGATGATAATCCTTGGGGTCTCGCATATAAGCTGGTCACCAAAAAACTTAAAAGCCTGACCCCAGACCATCTCTTTTCCCAGCAGGGCGCACCACCTTGGGAGCACAACCGTCCAATTGGGACATTAAATTTTCCATCGGTTACAATAACTGAGATCGAGGACGTTGTCTCTAGGTTTAGAGACAAAAAGGCACCGGGCCTCGACTGTATTCTAAATATAATATTAAAGGAGGCCGTCAGGCTTTGCCCCAAGCAGTTCTTAAGCATGATGAATACATGCTTAAGTAAGGGAATTTTTCCAACAAGATAAAAGAGGGAGAAGTTGGTATTAATACCAAAAGCCAATAAACCCCTGGATGATCCCTCATCTTATCGGCCACTGTGTATGATAGATACATGTGGGAAGTTGTTAGAGAGTGTGATCTGCAGAAGACTTGGGAATTGCGTTGAAGACAGACATGGTCTATCAGACAATTAATTTGGCTTCAGGAGGGCGAGTTCAACAGTGGATGCTATAAATATTGTAGTAGAAACTGCTGCACGAGCTATCTATGGCACGAACTGGAGGAATGGCACAAAAGAGTACTGTGTAGTTGTGACGCTTGATGTGAAGAACGCGTTCAACACAGCGAGTTGGGTGCATATTGTTGATGCTCTAACTCGATTGGACATCCCAGAATATCTGATAAGGATAGTGCAGGATTATTTCTGGAATAGGGAATTGATCTATATTACAGATGCGGGTATAAGGAAACGTAGGATTAGTGGTGGTGTTCCCCGAGGATCGATACTTGGACCATTGTTGTGGAACGTAATGTATGATGGAGTACTAAGGTTGAGGTTAACTGAGAGAGTAAAGATTGTGGGATTCGCAGACGATATAGCGCTGGTGTGTGAAGCTAAGGAATTGCTGGAGGCAGAAACCATTGCAAATGCCAGCGTACAATTAGTAAAGTCCTTGATCACTGCAATGGGATTGACTCTAGCTGATCATAAAACCAAAGCGGTTTTGATTAGTAGTCGTAAGGCTAGGGAAACTATTACCCTCAATGTTGGCACCTGTTCCATAGAATCAAAGGCATTTCTGAAATATCTGGGCGTGATGATTGACACACGACTATCTTTTCGCGAGCACTTACGATATATAGCATCCAAAGCATCAGAGACCTGTTTGGCGCTATCTCGGATTATGCCAAACAAGAGAGGGCCAAAGTATCTTCAGAGGAAACTGCTCGCTGGAGTAGTAAGGAGCATTATCCTATATCCACACCCGGTTTGGTCAGACTCACTTATATATTCCACATATGTGGGGCTGGTATCCTCTGCGTATAGGCTAGCTGCTTTAAGAGTATGTAGTGCATTCCGGACAGTGTCGGACGAAGCGGCTTTTATCATTGCGGGTATGATCCTGAATAGGGATAACTCTGACTTATGTATGCAAAAGTGGCAAGAACGGTGGTCAACCACTGAAAAGGGAAGATGGACTTATTCATTAATACCCGACATCAGACTGTGGCTGACTAGGAAACATGGTGATCTGAACTATTACCTAACACAGTTCTTGTCTGGACATGGTTGCTTTAGGTCATATGTATTTCGTTTTAAGCACGACGACTCTCCGTTCTGTCCACATTATGGTGGAAATGTGGTTGAGGATGCTGAGCATGTCGTCTTTGTCTGCTCACGATTCAGCAACTGGAGGTCGTATTTAGAGGAAGGTTTGGGGCGCACGATCAGCCCGGAGAATATTATTCCGACCATGCTGGAATCCTTATTGAATTGGACCAGCGTGTGTAGTTTTGTACAGCTTGTTCTAATAGAAGATTAGCAGATTAGCACAGATTCGTAGGAGGGTTAGTACGTCTTAGGATTCGTTAGCAACTGACGATTAAATATTCGCATCAGTTCCGAACCTCCTTACCTAGGAACTAAGGAGGACGTAGGATAATACTACCCACCCTGATGAAATGCCAAAGCTGTCCCAGGGTGGTGCTAGTGAAGTTGTCGTGGGGTCACTATTGATAGTTGCTATCATTACGTCCAAAAAAAAAACACCTAAATAGACATATATATATATATATATATATATATTTATATATATATATATATATATATATATATATATATATATATATATATAGGGCCGTCGCAGCTCACCAGTTTTCTACTATTTCACGTACTGTCTATTTTATATTTATTTGTTTTAAATTTTTTTTTCCATTTACCGTCCTCGCTGCTACTCAACCATCGCTTTTAAAATCCAAATCACAAAGACTTCTCTTACGCTACGTAGCCGCTTTCAACAGCTTTGTTTTTAAGTGGCGTGATGCGCTTTTTTTCTAGAAGTTTCCACATCATGCCATTTCACCGTTACTTTTTCGTCCTGATGCTCTTTTTCTTATTTAATCCTTATGCCTTCGCGCCAGCGTCTTTCAATTTTCTTGCCATCACCTAAATGGAAAATTGTTTGCCACCTACCAAATATTACAACCCTTGCCCTGCCACCCCAAATACAATCGTAGATGTCCAACGTTGCCACCCTCACTGCGATATATCTGTTGATTCCCTGTTCATGGCTAGACATTACTTTTCCCCGGGGAATGTTAGTGCTGTCTGACTCGTCGAACATGACAAACTCCACCATTCCGATGCTTCCGCTCCGGACATTGGAGTGGGAGGGAAAGTGTTCGCCCGGCCAACCTTCACTTCCCCTCTTCTCCCATGATGGATGGAATCAGCGGAGGCCTACTTCCTTAGCCACCGTCACCACAACATCCGCGTCCCCTGCCGAAATGTCAGGATCAAGTACACCATACCCTGAAGTTTATTGCTTCAGGTCTTTGGCATGAAATACCCCAAACGATTTCCCTTGTATGTCCTCCACCTCATACAGGCTACTGCCTATGGGGCGCACGATTCTCCACCTCAGAAATTTCCTCCCCAGCTTATAATTATATTTGTTCTTGAATAGGCTTTGCTGGAAGTTCCTGCGATAGACCTCCTGACCCGGAAAAAATTTAACTGGCTCACATCTGGTGTTATACGTCCTTTCGCATCTCTGAAACGATTTTATTTTATCTACTTCCGCATGAGATCCACTCGGGTAGCCCTTGGCAGAATTCTTGCTTCGGGGTCACAGAGTAACTGCAAGTTCCTAGTTAATCTATAATCGCTGCCATGAGTTATCATATTCGTTCCGAATAACGCATAGTACGGGGTCACCCCTATCGAGCTGTGTACAGATGACCTCAATGAACACCCAATCTCTGATAAGTGCTTGTCCCAGTGGCCCTGATCTTCCTGTAAATAGGATCGTATAGTGGACAAAATCGACTGATTCACCGTTTCCGATGCATTCGCCTGAGGTGAATGTGTAGCGTTTGGAGGCTGGTGTGCATTCTTGACTAACTCCTCCGAAAGCTCGGCCGGTACCCACAGCTTCCAGGGTGAATATTCGTTCATAACCTCTCCGTAATAGAGGACCGTACGCTTGTACACCATATTACCCAAAACTCTTATATCTGGTAGTTGCGTAGCCTTTGCGGTTGCCTGTGCCATTAATTCACGATAGCCCTCGGTCCTAAACGCATCTGTCTCTGAGTCGATTAATTTGTTCACGTCGACTGACAAGGCTTCCATTTCATATCTTGACAGAGTGTCTGGCACCGTATTCTGCGACCCTGGACGGTATTTTAACGTGAACGCGTATGCTTGTAGAAGCAGATTCCAACGTGCTAGCCGACCTGCTAAATCACTATGAGACATCAATCATTTAAAACTGCTGTGGTCGGTGATTACCGAAAACGGCATTAGCTCAAAATATGCCCTGAATTTCTCTATCGCCAACACTACGGCCAGGCATTCTCTCTCGGTGACCAAATAATTCTTCTAGGCTGCTGTAAGTTTGTGCGAAAAGAAGGCGATGGGGTGTTCGTTGTTGTTGCCATCTCTTTTGAATAAGAGCGTTCCGATACCAATGTCGAACGCATCGCACTGCACATAGAAATGTTTCGAAAGATCCGGGTGAGTTTAGACTGGACTTGTGGTAAGGGCGGTCTCGAAAGCGTCCTTCGTGAAGCCTCCTGCGTGAAGTTAAAAGACTTTCCCTTCTTGAGCGTATTGAAGATGGGTGCAGAGACCGTCGCGTAATCGGGTATAAATCGCCTGTACCACCCAGCGGCTTCCATAAAACTACGCACCTGTTTCGCGGTCCTCGAATAGGCGTACCTAACGATTATCTCTATTTCAGCCGGATCGGGTTTCAGATTGCCCCCGCCGATAATATATCTCACATACGGAAGCTCCTTGAAGCAAAATCTGGATTTCGCCACCCACGCTAGCAACTCCAAGGGAATCTCAAAATCCACTGACACCACCAAAAGATCATCCAGATAGACGAAAACTCTATCACGAAGCGCCGCAGGGACCACTTTTTTTTTCGGAGTAGGACCAGCACTCAGGGGATGACCCCTATACATGCAATGCATTGAGCTGGAACTGAAAACGAGGGGATAACATTGAGGAGACAGATTAGGAAAGATGAGAAGATAGACAGTTTTTTTTTGTAGCTATTTCAACCTTTTACTTCGCCGGCTAATTTTTGCTACAGGGCCGACGAAGGTGGGTGCTGTTACTCTGCTTTTAGTACATGATAGTGTCAGTCGCTGCCAATTATGTTCAGTGACCAGTGACTATGCCTTCATCATTGAAACAGGCTGGCAACAACTAACACAACCACGCACTAATGCTGTTTAGAAGAATTCAACACAATATTTCATGACTCAGCGCGGGCTCGAACTCACGACCCTCCGCTTCATAGTCTCGTGTTCTACTACTTCAGCCAACAGCACCCCACTTTTTCCATTAGACGACAAAGTTTTTGGGGTACATTACACAACCCTAAAGTCACACCGTGAAATGGTAGAGCGGTCTCCCGGGCACCGTGAATGCAGTTTTCTACCTACTCTATACATCCAAGGGTATTTACCAGAAGGCGTCTTTGAGATCCACACTCGAGATGAAGTACCATAAGGGCATTCAATTTACGAGCGTCTAGACACAGCCGGTTCTTCTCCCCCTTGTGGATGAGAGTAACCGGGTGGCTCCAAGGACTCTCGCTTCTTGAATGACCCCTAGGTCCAGCATCCTATCTAGCTCTGCGTACATCATCTTCTGCACAGCTGGCGAGACAAGATAGTGCTTATCCTTTACTGGAGTCGCGTCCCGGGTATCAATAGTGTGCACCTCCAAATGTGTTTTTCCCAGCCCCAGTGTCGAGTACCAAGGGAAACTGGCTACCACTCCATCTAGGCGCAACCGCTGCTTCGGAGTCAGCCCATGCATCCGTGGTTCGCTCCCTGAGTCGGGTATCTCGGGACATAAACTTACGCCGTTTGTAGTGAGACTACCAACCTCGATCAACCCAAACTTACGCATAAAATCGACCCCCAAAAACAGTGACCGGATCAGCGTGGGGAACAGGTAAAACGTACTCGGTCATCGGTATCTATAGTAGTTGTATTCTGAACCTCTGGCTTCAGCCTGCCCAGTCGGCTGGTTCGTGAGCTGGTTTCCCTGCATTTCGGACGCGTAAACTGCGTCAGAAATGCGGCAACCAACTCCTCCCAGGACTGGGCTGGGTCTAATTTAATTAAGTTCCAAAACCAGTCTAGTGCCTGACCCTCAAGTAATGAATGAAAACTGCGGCGCAGATCATCGAACGTGATATTATAATTGTTCATGTAAATTATTTATTGTAATTTAATATTTTATTTACTTTATGATTTAGTTGTTGATAAACAATGCTCAATGTGTTAAATTAGGTCAATATTATTTTTATTCGCTATGCACAAATAAATGTCAATAACCGTATGCACATTTCACAATTATAAACATTTAAGTTAGCATTTTAGTTCCTGAAATAAGTATGGGTCACTGTCAAACTAGCAGTTTTAACACAATTTAATTATTAATAGATAAGCAGTTTTTACTTTAATTAGTGTGTATAAAAGAAAGTCAAATAAAGTTTACAATCGGAGTTTTATTAAGACAGTAAACGAATTGTTTTCTTAGAGCTCTTTCTCCAGGTTAAAGTGCTTGAGAGGACAACAAAACCGCATAATTTCTTCAGGCTACATGTGCTTGTAAGAAACCACAGATCAACATAAACATTTTTGGTGACCCCGACGTGATCATGTTCATGTAAATTATTGTTTTCTTAGAGCTCGTCCTCCAGGTTACATTGCTAGAGAACACAACAACCGCACAATTTCTTCAGGCTAAATGTGCTTCTAAGAAACCAGAGATCAACATAAAATTTTTTGTTGACTCCGACGTGATCCTGTAACAAGTGCAGGACAGTAATTTCTTGAATTCGAAACAGGACACTATTTAATCATGGCTTCGTTTAAAGAACTGGTCAACAATCAAAAATTGACCGGAGAACGGATTGAAACAGTAATCCGCATCTTTAAAAAATACTTTTCATCGAAAAAGGAGTGCACTAGCTATTTCCAAGAACGGTTAAGAAGACTGGACGAGGAATGGCCGAACTTCGAGATGACCGACAACCAAATTCGATTGCTGGAAGATTTGCCGCTGGAACACAAATATTTTATTGAGGACTACTACCAGCCAATAATGGACGTCCTGCATCAATACAAAGAGCTATTTGAACAAGGAATACTAAAAGTAGCTCCAGCTGAAACAAGGAAACTGCCCATAAGCCAGCAAACAACAAAGCAACATGAGGCAACAGCCAGTTGCAACTTGTTAGAAGTATGCGCCGACAAGCTGCCATGATGGTATCGCTAGAGCGTTTATTAACGAATGATTTCACAAATGAAGAAACCCAAGTTGCTCACAGACTATGGGTATATATTGAAGAACTACATTACAATATAGCGGGAATGAGTGACAATCCGGTGAGTCAGGGCTACAACATGGAGCGATACTTTCAGCTAGAAATGAAATTACGAGAAACTATTAAAAATTTCACCAGCAACTCATCAATTTCGAGCCATTCGGAAAATAACAATGGACATCTAGCTGTACCAATTCCCCAAATAACGCTACCGAAGTTTGATGGAAATTACTTGAAATGGAAAGAGTTTCAAGACTTGTTTTAATCACTTATAGTTATGCAGCCAATACCTAGTGTTCAAAAAATCTGGTACTTAAAAACACATTTGGCAGGAAAAGCTGCAAATCTAATCAAGCACTTCACGGCTACTTGAGAAAACTTCGACGCAGATTGGGCCGTAGTAACCGATCGCTATAACAACAAAAGACTACTAGCCAGTTGTGACCAGCAAAAGTCGCATGGCTTGTTTTTGCGCCCATCAGCAGCACTTAATAATAGTTTATCTTAACGCATTGTGAATTTTATGTTTGTAAATTATTTAGTATACTGAATTAGAATTATTTTCGCTTGTCAAATCGCACCTTAGTTGTTTATGGACATAATACATTTTAACAGCGCATCGCTGAGTAGCACATAGGTTTTGCTAATGACAAGTTCTGCTGGTTATTGTTTTTGGTTTTCTTCAGTATACACAAACCGTGTATAACTGACTAGTGAAAAAGAAAACCAAACTCAATGCTAAGCTACTGCGTGTGCAAAAGCACATGCAAACATACCTACACGCATATATGCATATGTACGTACATATGGATGTATATTTACGATCGCGTCGTCTCAATTGTTATTGTTTTTGGTTTTCGTCAGTATACACAAACCATGTATAACTGACTAGTGTAAAAGAAAACCAAAATCAATGCTAAACTGCGGCCTGTGCAAAAGCACATGCAAACATACCTACTCGCATAAATTTGTGGACAGGCAGCCTACATATGTACGTATAATATGGTATAGTAACAGAGGAAGAATTTGTCTGTATGTTTAAGTTGACAATTGTATATATAACAATGGTTCCTTATGAACATTGTTGTAGTTGTTAAGAATATTTTCATTTTGTAAAGCTCACATACATGCATGAAAATATTCATGTGTACCTACTGAGCTCGACTATAAAAGGCAGAACATTTTGCAAAGAACGGAGAGTTCCTGTGCAGCCGGCGTGAAGGTAAGTCGATTTAATTATTTAGTCTTTGCTTCTTATAAATTAACTCGGTGGGTTTCAGTAAGGAGAAAACCACATCGGAGTTTGTGTCCCATCTGAAAAGTGAAAGTTCGACCTGGGATACCAACTCCAGTACAGTGGTACGCTGAAACCTTAAACGTGAGTACGGGGTGAACTACTATCGACAGAAAGGTGAAAGTTTTGTCGGGTGGTACGTTCGTTCCGCACACACCGTACGCGTATTGTGACGGGAAGTGCCGTTCAGAAGCAAGACCGCCGCGTAGACGACGATTGGCAAGAACCGCTCAGACAGAAAGGTGAAAGTTTTGCCTGGGTGCTCTCGTTACTCGCCTGTCCGTTTGTAAGTAGCCCGTCGCCCCTAGCTGAGTCACCGTTGACGATTGTGGAGAACCGTGCCGACAGAAAGGTGAAAGTTTTGTCAGGTTCGCTCTCAACACTCGCAAGCCAGCCGGGCCCCTTTACGTCGACATTTCGACGCTCGGTAAATTCCACGCCGCTGCCGACCACCGCTGGAACCACCACCAGATTTTGGGTTAAATAAATAAGTCAGCGAAAATTATAGTGAAGTGTTTTTTTTTTTGCCTCTGGTCCTGTAAAACAATAAATTATAGTACGACCCTGGACGCCGCTGAGCCTTACCCCAGCTAAGAGCGGAAACGTGTCGTTACACAGTAACCTAGTGCATGAACTGGTAGATGCTCCAGGTAAAACCACATCTGATAACTACAAATTACTACTTTTGTCATTAAAAAATCTTGTTGTGTGGGTATATACTGTGTTGTGTGACTGTTCAGTATTTCTAAAGGCCTAGTCAGATAGAACTTTTTCGCTTTGCGTGGCGTTTCTAACATTAACAGAAAAGCGCAAAGCAAAAGGTGTGTGACACAATAAAAACTTTGACAACACTCACTTATTGTTTATTTACATATAAAAGAGGCTGGCAATCTTTTAATTTTATTGTAATAAAAACAAATAAAAGTTTAAAATGCTTTTGGACGATATATTGGAATTGTTTGTAATTGTGCTTTTGATGGATGAAGCATTGGAACTATTACAAAAATGTTCAACAGATTGTCAAAGCGCGAGTTAAGGTCAGTCTCAAGGACAAAAAATCTTTTAATATAATAAACAGAAAACTACCTACATGTGTATGTACAAATACAAATAGTTAAGGTCAGTCTCAAAGACAAAGAATCTTTCAATGTAATAAACAGAAAACTACCTACATGTGTATGTATGTATAAACACAAATAACAAAGAAAAACACTAATGATAAAACACAACATATTTTTAAGCATAAATATTCCTTTGATAAGATTTTTAAAAATATAGAAATATAAACACCCTTAGAGATAAGAAACAAAGAAATACGATTTTTCATGTTAAATACATGTAATCACATTTTATGGGGATAAGTTAATGATCATTTTAGTATTTAAGGAAAATACTCGTAAATTATAAGTTAGTGAAGATTTAGAATATGCACTAAACAGAACTCATCCAAGTATAATATATTAAATATATATAATAAAGTGAGACACGTACGTGTCGAAGAAAAAACTTATTTTTTTGTTTAATATTTATACGATTACATTAATTGGCGATCCTGCCAGGAGAGTTTTTTAATTTACTCTTCAGCGAGCGGACCACAGAAATAAATACTGTCGCAGCAGTGAGTAATAAATACATAGCGCAAAACAAAACTTATTCCTTATAAAAGGATAAAGCATATAAAGAAACAAAAAAGGGAGCATCTATACTATAGAAATCGAGACTACAATAACGAGAAAATGGCTACAAACAACGAAGCCTTTGTAGCAACCCTCACCGCGCGACTCCATGAAATGGAAAACTCCTACAAAGCTATGATAGAAAAAATAGCAACTTTAGAAATGAATTCTCCATACCAAACAACACAACTAAGCAAACTGGAAGACGTCATTACAAATTACCAAACCCCTGCAGACATATCGCTGGAAGTTTTTAAAGCTCTTCCAGCATTTACAACAGCAGCATGTATGCGGAACCGGAACAACAAACGGTAAATAGCTTAAGATTAGATAATTTAAACTAAGAAACGGGTTGCCCTACCTCACTTTAACTAGCAGTTTTTCCCATAAAAAATACGATATTTTAATAGACACAGGTGCAACCCA
>OX637533.1:60928081-61133081 GCA_951800035.1 Linnaemya tessellans
ATATTAAAAAAAGCGTTTAAATATTGATAAAATCATTGGGTTGACTATACTGGTATCTCTATTTAAAAGCTTTTACAAAGAGTTCGTAAAACATTTTGAAAGTGTAAAGTTATAAGTGCATTGTCCCAAATTAATATTAGAAATTACTTTTCAAGTGTTCCAAATACAAATCGCACATCAGATTCCGAGTCTGATTTGGAAGAAAATCCAATTAATTCTTCGAAAGACATTAATTACTATGAAGAACTAATTAATAAAAGTATTGAATTCAAAAAATTAACCAAAGTGGTAACAAAAAATGTTTCAATTTCCGAATGCTGGCAGTATTTTGGAGATTTGTATTTCAAAGATCGTAAAATTTTAGATAAATATAAATTTTGTAAGCTATGTTTGGAAAATGAACATTTTAAATTAAAAAGGTAGGTGGACTGATATTAAATTCTTGGTGCGAGTCTAAAGCAATCAACATTCTTCTTAATAGCTTTTCAAAATCAACATCAACCTCAAATTACAATAGCCATCTGTTAAATGTACATAATATTGACACGAAATCAATTAATTACAGAAAAAAGTCTGTGTTAACCCAAAACGCTTTGGAATCTAATACTAGAAATAACAATAAATTTCAACATGCTCGCAGAATAGCAGAAATGTGCTGCTTTGATTTACAATCTTTTAGAATATGTGAACGCCCTGGTTTCAAAAAATACGTTCAGTTTTTAAATCCGAAGGTTGAGATGCCGACTGATCGTACGGTTTCAACATCGGCGTTGAGGGATGTATACGATGTATATTTAAATAATGTCAAAAGAGTAATTTTGGAGGCACCACAGCATGTTTCTCTAGTATTGGATATGTGGTCTGACAGGTATAAACACCTGTCCTATATCAATATAAAAATTCATTTTTGCCAAGATTTTAAAATAAATTCGGTATCACTTAAAACTGAGGTATTTGCTCGCCCACATACCGCCACTGCTGTAGCAGAGAAAATAAATAATGCTTTAATTGAGTTTGGGCTAATAAACAAAAACATATGTGCGGTTACGGATAGCGGAAGCAATATTATTGCAGCCTTAAAAATAAAAGGTATTGCCCGTTATGGATGCAGTGCCCACTACCTGCACAGGTTTTTAATGCATGATGTCTTATGTAATCCACGGTTTTCGCATATTAATAATATATTGGCTAAATTGAAGCAAATATATCGAAGCTTAATGTATAGTTCCGAAGAACTATCACGGCTTCAAAATTTGGAAGAACAAAATGAAATCATAACAATTATTTTGCAAGCCCAAAATATTGTTGAAAACTTGCAATGCGATGACGAATTTTCAAATTTTCACAACGACTTTGAAGAAATTGAAAATGCTTTGCATGTTCATCAAAAACCAACGCTGAAAAATTCTATTCCGACACGCTGGAACTCCCTATTGGTAATGATAAGAAGCTTTGTGAAAAATATTAACATAATCAACATAGCTTTGCTTAAAGTAAACCAAGAACCCCTACTAATACCAGAGATGGAGAAGAAAATAGTTGAAGAGTTTGGAGATTTTTTGAACATTTTTGAAGAAGCTACTCGATATCTTCAGGGCCAGGAATATCCTACAATTTCATGCTGCATTTATTTTTTAGAAAGTGTTTTGTGTGCACTAGAAAAAGCGGAAAATAATTCAAATTTCGGCTTAACAATAGACTTGTGTAGGTTTGCAAGAGAAACATTTAAAGGTCGGTTCAAAATTTGCAAAATGCATGTTGTGGTATCTTTAATGGACCCATGCCAAAAGAATTGGAAAACATTGGATAAGTATATAAAAAAAATCCCAATGAATTCCAATGATTCGTATGAACTCAACAAAGATGTCGATTTCCCGGCTACAAAAGAAAATTTAATTCGGCAACAAATAGAAAATGTTGGAAGGACGCAAGTGGAAGATTTGAATTCAAATCTACCGTCAACAAGCCAACAATCTGTGGACCACAATAGCAAAAAACAGGTAGCTATATACATATATAAATATATATATACATATACATATATATATGTATATATATACATATATGTACATATACATATATATATATATGTATATATATATGTATATATATATATATATATATATATATATATATATATATACATATATATATATATATATATATGTATATATATATATATATATATATATATATATAATTGTATATATATATTTATATATGTATATATATATATATATATATGCATATATACACATATGTGTCCATACATATACATCTTTATCAATCTGATTCTTGAGACAATATTAATAAAATTATTTATTTTTGTAACAGAAAATTTCACGTTGCAGACAGCAAATGCTAAGCTTTCTCTCAAATCCGCCTTCAAATGTTGATGACCCTTTAGATTTGGAAATTGAAAAGTACTTAGCCACAAAGGTGTTCGATACAGAAACATTGGACTGGTGGCAGCAAAATAAAGAGGTAAAAGTTAAACAAATCCACTCATATACTCTTTTAAAAAGCTTACTTTTACAGCTTTTTCCAAACATTGCGAAAGTATCAAACATATGTTTTGGAATACCTGCAACATCAGCTTCATCCGAACAAGCATTTTCTTTCGCTGGAAATTGCATATACGAAAAACGAAGTAGGTTAAACCCATCCACTGTAAAAATGCAATTGTTTATTCACGTGAACAGAACGGTGGTAGAACGTTTTTTTTTGCAATAGATTGAAAATGATTATTAAAATTACAACAAACTAAAAACAATTGTTGTTTGCTTTTATTGAAATTATGTATTTTTGTAACAATCGTATAATATTTTTGTTATACGTTACTTCGTCATATATGTATATATGTATATATATATATATATATATATATATATATATATATATATTTATATATATATATATATATATATATATATATATATATATATATATGTATATATTACTAATTGAATTTTTCAACAAAAATTACATATTTTTGAATGACAGAAATATGTTCAGTGTTAGTTGAAAGTTGAATGTGTTTAGTTTTGGTAAGTCTTTTCTGGCAGGGTGTATATTGTTGGTATCAAACGGCTGAAGCCGGCTATTAGCCGCCGCCGGGTCATTTTGTGCACAGCCGCCGCCGACGACTTTTTTATGTCGGCTTCGTTCCCTGATCACGACCATACGCTATACAAATCGAATTCGTACGAAATAAAGAAATAATCGAAACGAGAACACGTACAGTATTCCCTAATAAATTTAGACACACGATAAACTTCACGACAGACCAAAACTTAATAACAGAACTAAAAAAAATACTACAACCAAACAGAGTGACAGCGATACATACAACAAGAGAGGAAATTTATGCATTAAGCGCTGTGATAAAAAACACATTCAACAGCATACAATTTGTATTTACATCAACAAAATTAATCGACGTTCAGAACAGTGATAGACAAAAGGAAATAGTAAAAAACACACACGACAGAGCTCATCGAGGTTACAAGAATAATATGCAAGAAATACTCAAAACCCATTACTGGCCTGAAATAAAACAACAATGTAAAGCATACAACAAAAAGTGTACCCCATGCCTTTTTGGCAGATACGAAAGACAACCTACACGAGAACCCCTAACAACAACATAGGAAAAGTAGAAACTCCAATCTATAGATCAACAGCAAACGGTCAAGTTGAACGAGCGCACAATACAATATCGGAATTAGCTAGAATATTTAAAATTCAAAATAGTACAACAATAATAGAAGAAATATTCGGAACAGTCAAAGCACTTAATGACTCAATACATACGGTAACAGGATATAAACCCAGCGACGAACAAAGGAAGAAAACACCGCACATTTGAAGCAGGCGAACAAATACTTGTAAAAATATCTGAATTAAGAAAAAAGAACGACGCTAGATATATAAAATATATTGTGAAAGAAGACCGTGAGGACACTGTCTTAACTACAAAGGGGATAACCGTACACAAAGATAATATTAAAAATTACACAATTAACAAAGATGATTCTCTTCCTGACGTTACTCGCGGTGGTCGCACAAAAAAGCATAGCGGAAATACAAATAGACAGCCTACAAGGAAAAAAGTACGTTCTAACGAAGACGGATGATGTCTTCATATTTGACGATTATTCATACCTCTTCCACGTTACCAATATAACAACAATACTCACACCGTACAGACAAATCGTTACAACAAACTATAAGCCCACTACACAAGAAACCATCTGGATAAGGAAAATCGAATTACTAGCAGACCAACTCAATGCTCATGAACGTCATAAAAGATCTTTAAACTTTCTGGGATCTGCACTAAGATTTATCACAGAAACTCCACACCACGACGACTTAATTAACATGGAAATAGCAATAAACAAATTAATAGATAACAACGAAAAACAATGACAGGTCAACTCAAGATTTGAGAAATTAATTGAAACAACACAAGGCCAAACGATAGAAAATAACCTCATCATTGAGCAGGTACACGACCAATTATTATTAATTGTTAGGACAATTAATGCCGCAAAAAACAATGAATACTTAACGGAATCTTTGAACTATAAGGACATACAAGAGGTCATACAACACGAACTTATTTCAGCACCCATTATAAACATTTTAGAATACGCAGACATATACACAGCAGGAACAGGAGAATTATTCATAACCATTTACATATACCTATACTTAAAAAGGACTGCCAATTTTTTAAAATCACGCCCATAAATTTCAAGCACGGAAAAATACAAACTGATGACTTAATTGCCCAATGTGATACAAAATACATACGGGTAAAACAATGTAAGAATTTTCTGGGCAGAAATATTTGCAAAGAGGACAAAGAATCTTTCAATGTAATAAACAGAAAACTACCTACATGTGTATGTATGTATAAACACAAATAACAAAGAAAAACACTAATGATAAAACACAACATATATTTAAGCATAAATATTCCTTTGATAAAATTTTTAAAAATATAGAATTATAAACACCCTTAGAGATAAGAAATAAAGAAACAAAGAAATACGATTTTGCATGTTAAATACATGTAATTACATTTTATGGAGATAAGTTACTGATCATTTTAGTATTTAAGGAAAATACTCGTAAATTATAAGTTAGTGAAGATTTAGAATATGCACTAAACAGAACTCATCCAAGTATAATATATTAAATAAATATAATAAAGTGAGACACGTACGTGTCGAAGAAAAAAATTGTTTTTTTTGTTTAATATTTATACGATTACATTAATTCGCGCAAAAAGATGAGAGATCCCCAACTTTACGCTTCGCGTTACGTTAAAAGTACTTTATGTGACATGTTTCATATAGGTATGTATATTCCATCTTAAAAGTCAAAGCGAAACTATAACGCAACGCGAAGCAAAAGTTTTATCTGACACGGCCTTAAGCTCTGCAGCCGCTTTTCTTCAGCACCAAAAGTGCCGATTTTGATTTAAAAATAAAGAAGATTTTGCGTCTTTGCTTAATCAATTATTTCTGAATTTTATTTACAAAAATTTCCAACTTATATACTAACTTATTCTATTGTTCAGCATTATTCTGGGGTACCAACAAATCAATAGTTGATTTTCTGTTCCCACGGCCTGAGCAAATTTTACTTTAGTTCCGATAAACCATTGGCACGTGAAAAACATTATTGCGACAAAGTTTAATATGAAACTCTTTTGGGTGTCAAGCCCAGCAACAAATCAAGGTAAGAAAATTTCAATAGGAATTTCATATTACAATTATTGCCATAGCCAAAAGTTCACTAAACTTAAACAGAGTTCATGTTACCATTTAATTCTAATACAAATTATTTTATACAAATAAAAACTCAACTGCTTATTATTGCTGACTCAACATGAAATAAATGAAATTCTTAAACTATTACAGTACTTACTCTATATATGCATATCAGTTCTAATTATATATATGCATACACAACACCCTTACCCTTTTAGGTTTGGGTATTATTAAAAATAAAACAAGGTTATAATAAAAAATTAAACATACGTATACATACATGCATATTTATTTATAAAGTGTATTTTCAGTGTCTACTCTATACTATATATTTCTTATTCATATTGTTACATATACATAATTCCTTAGTTCTTATAATTCTTTATATTTCTTATTTACATACTTGTGTGTTGATTTAGATATTATTTTAGTAAATTTTTATATACTATTTTTGTTTTTGATTTATTAATTTCTATGACTACATTTAAATCTTCTACGTCTACCACTTTGTATGGACCTTTGTAGGGGGGTTTTATTTTATTTATTTTTATTTATAACTTTAACTAAAACTAAATATCCTCTTCTAATATCTATCCTATTTTGATTCTTTTTAGATTGTAATCCTCTTTTTTTTTACTTCGAGAATTATTTCTCTTGCTCTTTGTAATGAGTGATGAAGTCTAATCTTTAGTTCATTTAAACAATTGTCAGTATTATAATTTTTTCTGGTGTTACCTAAAATGTCGTTTAGAAGGCTAGGAAGTCTACCAAAAATTAGTTCAAATGTTGAATAGTCTGTATCGACATTTGGTGTCGTATTAAAAGCAAAAGTATAATATGATATCGACTCATGCCAATTATGTATTGTCATCTACAATATTTAGAAAATATTAATTTAGAACGCGATGATGATAAATTCAGTACCTCTATCTGTTTTGAGAATGTTAAATAAACCGTATTTTAATACAATGTGTTCTATTAAAGCTTTCGCAACTGTTTTGGCATCTTCTGATTCAATCGGACAAGCAACAATATATTTTGTTTTGTTCCGAGATTTAAATTAAAAATTTCGAACAATTAGCCTATAGAATCTTAATTCAATTTAATATAGCAATATAAAATGTTCGTTAAAATTCTTACTACATACAATTTTAAGCTATGGCTTGAGCTACCAATAATAAATTGGAAAAACGTTCACATGTACTTAAGTATAAAATTCAAACCAAAAAAGTTTGACTTAGGTATGATGGAACAAAAAATTCAGATAAATGGGAAATGAAGAAAAATAATCAAACGGTAACACAGGTATTATAACAATAACATGTTAACATCAGCTTGATACAGTTCTCGTATTCTTTTTCACAATAAAATTTTTGTAAATAGGAACTGTTATCACATTCAACTAAGCCACCTAATAAGTGGTGACAAACACAATACACATGAGCACTGATGATGAAAGGGTTGCGTCTTTCGAAAACAGCTGTTCTGCTCTGCTGTGTAAGTTGAATAACAAAAACTGATGTTGACTTGCCTTTGTGCCTTGGAATATTTATCATGTCTTTCTGAGATTTAAATTAAAAATTTCGAACAATTAGCCTATAGAATCTAAATTCAATTTAATATAGCAATATAAAATGTTCGTTAAAATTCTTACTACAATATATTTTGTTAGTTCGCACTGCAGTGTAAGTATGTATCTAAATTGTACGGATGGTCTTAATGGTCCAACTGTGGCCATTACAACAGTATCAAAACCGTGTGTATCTGTTATAGTAAAGTGTCCTTTTGTGTTTTTAATCTGTTTATGTTTTTGGCATGAATCACATGTTGTTATGTATTTTTTAACCATTTTGTTCATATTTTTTCATATATATCTTTGTTTTAATTTGGAACATGTTTTCCCGAATCCAAAATGTCCTCCATGTGGTGAGTCATGAAATTCTTCTATCAATCTATATTGTGTTATATTATATTTTATTTCTCTTGGCATTCTGTATATAATTATTTCTATATCGTTTTTCTTTATATTGTTATATAATTCTTTGGTCGTTATATATAAATATTTCATCATTATCGTATAGTACGTACTTTTTAAATTTCAATTTCTTCAATCTCAATAAAAGTTTCTTGATAAATGTTCCTAAAAACATAGGATTTTCGCTTTTATTGCATATTATGTGCGTTATTTTATCATTTTTCTTATTCAATTCTTGCTGCAGCTTTTATCATATATAAATTCAATCTTTTGTGTACTCTTAATATTATTTATTGGCGTACATTCCCACATATGGAGGTGATCAGTCTCCTTCCGAGATATGCAGTTTTTTATAATATTTTCTTTTCTATGAACGTTCTTTTTATTTTCATCTTCAGTATTAATTTTATTTTTCATTTCGTTGTTAAACATATTTCTTGTTATTGCCAAGGTTTTCTTTTCTTTTTCATCAATATATTTTGATATCATGTCTCTTAATATTTGTGAATTTATTTCTACACCCGACAGAGCGTTTGCGTTTGTATTATTCGCTGCCTTCTTATATATTATGTCAAAGTCATAATCTGATACTTCAAGTCTGATTCTGGTTAGTTTTGAAGACGGGTTTTTATGGGTAAACAAAGCAATAAGAGGTCTATGGTCTGTGACAACTGTAAATTTTCTACCATATAGATATGGTCTAAAAAATTTTATTCCGCAATGGAGACCTAATAATTCTTTTTCAATTACGGATTTATTTTTCTCATGTTTGTTTAATGTTCTACTAGCATATGATATAGGTAGATCGTTTCCTACTTCACCATGTGGAAGAACTAATCCTAGAGCCACGTTTGAAGCGTCTGTCGTTAAAATGAATGGTTCGTCAAAGTTCGGATATCGTAATATAGGTGGGTTTTTTAATTTGTCTCTTAGAGTCTCAAATGCTGCTTGGCAATATTCTGTCCAATTGAAAGTTACATTCTTTCTTAATAAATTATTAGGAAAAGTTGCCGTTTTGCGAAGTCTGGAATGAATCTTCTGTAATAATTGCAGAAGGCTATGAATCGTCTAACGTCGTCCGAGTTTTTTGGAACAGGATATTTTTCAATTACTTTGTATTTTGTCTTCTCGGTTTTTACACCATTTTTTGTAATCAAATGTGCCAAATACAAAATTTCTGGTTTTAAGAAACAACATTTTGCTGGATTCAACTTTAAATTGTATTGTTTCAGTCTTTCTAACACTCTTATGAGGTTCTCATTGTGGTACTTCAAACTGCATCCGAAAATAATGACATCATCAATGTACAAAAATGCTTCCGAATCCAAACCAGATAATGCTATTGTCAACATTCTTTGAAAAAATTAGATAATATTTTTAAACCAAATGGTAGTCTTGTATATTGAAAGTGACCATTCGGTGTTCAAAATGCTGTTATTGGTTGTGGTTCGATATATATTTGGATTTGTCATATATAAAGTGGAAAAATGTTTAGCTCTATCTAATCTGTCCAATACATTTTCAAGTCTGGTTAAAGGGAATTTGTCATTTACTATTTTATCATTTAAACGTCAAAAATCTACAACCAAACGCCATTTTTCCCTGTCGTTTTGTCCTTTTTTTATTACTAATAATAACGGAGAATTATATAGACTAATAGATGGTTCTACTATGTCTTTTTCTAATAACTCTTGTACTTGTTTACTTATTTCGTCGAATTGTGTTTGTGGCAGTCTGTAGTTTTAATGTTAGTATGTGTGTTGCACTATGCGACAAATGAAGACCTTTTGAAAAGTGCAAGGTCGTGACTATATGGGTTCGATTCTACTATCAAATTGTAGTAAAACCCTATACTCAGTTTGGCCAATTTGGTGACGGTTTTTTAAGGGCCTCCAAAGTTTCCCAATATTACCATGATGCCCAAAAAAAGGTATCATCAGTTTTTGCCAAATAGCTAATCAGCACATAAAGATATCCCTTAACTATGTTAGGCAAAATTATAGCCAAGAGTAGGTGGAGTATTTTTTGCTAAAATTGTATGACAAAAATGTATTTTATCTTAGTTTTTTTAAAAAAGTTGAAACAAAAATTTTTTTTTTAAATTTTGTGATCATAACTTTTAGGGAATCCTAATTTTTTTACACTATATTTGTAGCCACGGTAAAGTTGAACAACTTTTGTGAACATACCAATGTAATCTGAACGTGTCTAGATACCAAAAATAGGTCATAAAGACTCAACTTTTATAATTTTATAATAAAACTAAATATTTTGGATAATAACACCATGATACAAAATAGAACAAAGTTTAAATGCCTGGGACATTTTTTTTATAGGTCTTGTCGGGCAGAGCGAGACTACGTCTTTGAAATTTGAGAAACACCTCAAAAATCTTGAGTTACGGGCAAAATACCGGTTTTTCTACCTTGGTTTAGTTATTAGCCTGTTTCTTCGTCTATTGTTACCGAACTTTTATTTCTTGGTTGATTTGGAAAGACAAGACCAAGACCTTTCAAATGACATATACATGTAGGCAGAGGCATTGAAAATCATATATTTTTCCCAGTCAAACGCATTTTTAATGATTTTTTTTGTAATTTTTTAAATTTGATGGCGTTTTTCTGTACCATTTTACAAACTTCTTGATATTGTCTTAGAATATCACATATGACTCTTGTATATTCTTCTTCAATGTTCTAGAAATCTAGTTTTTCTAGTAATTTATTAAATCTTTGATCTGAATGTTTATTGTTATTGCGCATGTTAGTTTTATAATTTAACGTAGCGTTGGCCATCTTTGGGTATTATAGTGTTTGCTAAATATATTCAGTTTATTATTTCTTTACTACATGTGACACTATCTTCTTTTATGTCAATGTTTATAGGTACTATCTTCTCTGTTCTTGGAGGTATAATTATATTATGTATTCTTTTTGTGTTAATCTCTATTGGGACTGTTATTTTCTCTCCCTCTATGCAAGTATTTAAAGTCAGTGTTTCATAGTCAATCTGACAGTTGTATTTACAGAAAAAATCTATTCCTAAAATTCCATCAGTAAAGATTGGATATGCTTCGTCCACTAATTGAAATCTGTGTGTTAGTGTTTGTTCTCCTAATATTATCTTCAAAACAGTGGAATCTACAGTTTCTTTGTATTCATTTGTAATGCCACTTAATCGGCAAATATTGTCAGTATTTTTGTAATAGTTGTATATTACATTTTCTTTACAGAGTGATATCTCTGAACCTGTGTCTATAAGAAATGTTAATTTATATATAATATTTTTAGTGATAACAAGTAAAAACGTTATATTCGAGCGGGTCGAATCTTAAATACCCTCCAAATATTTAGTAAGTGAATTTAAAATGTTTAACTTGGTGGGACAGAGTTCCTTTATATAATATCGAACGTCAACGCCCACTAAGGGGTGCGGGGTTCAAAAATAGACAATATAATGTTTTCCACAGACGAACGTATGGGCATTGCTAGACCGTCTTAGGCTTCATCACTAATCAATAATATATATTTACTTTATGGGGTCAAATTCTCTTTGGAGGGTATAAAGACGGGGTCGCTCTGGCAAAGGCTGTGGGGGAAACATTTCACCTTTGTCATAAAACTCTAAACTTAAATGCTTGGGATAATTATATACAAAATAAAATTTTTATTTTTTTTATACGGTCATATACGGGGCAATGGGGGGAGGAGGTAGGATAGAAACTGGCAGTCATAAGACTCTAAAAATAAATGCTTGGGATAATTATATACAAAATTAAAATTGTTTTTTTATAGGGTAATTTAGGGGCAAAGGGGGAGAAGGGGGTTGGGCAGAAACAGGCAGTCATAAAACTCTAAAAATAAATGCATGGGATAGTTGTATACAAAATTAAAATTGTTTTTTTTTTGGTATGGTCATTTAGGGGGAGAAGGGGTAGGGCAGAAACAGGCAGCCATAAAACTCTAAAAATAAATGCATGGGATAATTGTATACAAAAATAAAATTTTTTTTTTGGTAAGGTCATTTAGAGAGCAGAGTGGAAGAAGGGGGTAGGGCAGAAATTGGTCGTGATAAAGCTCTAAAAATAAATGCTTGCGATAATTGTATACAAAATAAAATTTATATTTTTTATATGGTCATTTAAGTGGCAAAGGGGAGGAGGGGGTAGGGCAGAATAGTACCAGCTTTCGTCTCAGCTTCGTCATTAAAGCTTAAAAATGTTATTTTTAAGGAATGTAGGCTTAAGTAAAACAATGTGCCAAAATTTGTATGCTATTTTTGCATATAATAACGCTCACTTAAGTGGGCGGGGTCCAACAATAATTTTTTTTTATTTTATGGCTCCAAGTTTAACGCGTTGGACCGTATTTGACATAAAAATATATCATTTGCTTAATAAAGTAACCAAAAAACTTTAAAAATTATGTTGTTTTTATGGGTTGGTTTAGTTCTTCTTAGAGGGACTTTTTTCCTCTTGCCCGATTAGCCCATCTCCGAACTTAACCTGCTCTAAGTTTCAAAATATATTTATACCAAATTTCAAGAGTCTAGCTCTTTTAGTTTGAACTGAATCGTGATTTCCACAGACGGACGGATGGACGTACATGCTCAGATCGTCTTAGATTTCATCACTGATCAAGAATATATATACTTTACGATGCGCTACAAACGGAATGACAAAGTGAATATACCCTCCAAATTCTTTTTTGGAGGGTATAAAAAAAGAAAGTTTGATGTCCCAATATCTATTGTATAAACCCTTAAATTTCCCTGTTCGGAGATTTGTACTAAGTCTCTATGGTTCGTACGTTTTCCTGTCGTTGTATAGTATGAGCATTGGAATAGCTTCTTCCTGTTGAATTATAATTGTATATGTTACCTATGTTGGATGTATTGTTGTTGTATCTATTGTAATTGTTGTTAATGGTAGAGTTTCTGTTGATATTGTTACAATTTCTGTTATTGCTGTTGTTATAGTTTCTATTGATGCTAATATTTATATCCATCTGTGGATTAAGATAATTTCTATTTCTGTTAAACCCTGAATTGTTTCTATTTGTGTTATTTTAATAGTTTCGTCTATTATTATTATTTTTTTGTAAGGTTGTAAATGTATCTGATAGTTGTAATGATCTTTCTTGTGTACTTGCAATGTCATAGGCTTGTGCCGCTATTACAGCGGTCCTTATGTCTTTATATAAACCTTCTTGAAAGATTTCTAGAGCGAGTTTTTCATTCATAGCCTTAATCGTAGACGAGCTACTTGATTTGAACTGTCCTCTAGTTCTGAAATTTGTACTAATGTCAAATCCGCCATCAAAGTGTTAATCCGTTCTTTGTAATTTAGCACATTTTCTTTTTTTTTAGTATTCTTTAATTCAAAATGGATGCTGCTTGTCGTTCTTGTGGATTTGAAATATCTCTGACTATGTCTACTAATTTTATCGCCAATACATATTTTATTAGGTTCTTTTTTCCTTGCTGATTTAGTTCAGAATGAACCATTTCTTTCATTGAAAGGAAAATATCAATATGCTATGGCCTTCCGTCGAAGACTGGAATTGTATCCGAGCCCTTTTTAATGTTAAAGTCCGACATGATTTCAGGATTTTCTACTTCTTGCTCTATTTCTAATATTTCTCCTTTATATTCTGTCAATAGCTGAATTGCTTTTTCTCTCAAATCTCTGAATTGAGTAATTTTTTCTTCTCTTAAGGGATTCGCTAAATGACCTACAAGTTTCCCGAATTTTTCACTTAATTGTTTTATTGATTTTAGTTTTTATACCCTTCACAAAAAAGTGAAGGGGTATATATAGGTTTGCCATTCCGTGTGTAATTTCTTCGATATTCACATGGGACCCCATAAAGTATATATATTCTGGATCCTTATGAATAGCGATGACGATTGAGCGATGTCCGTCTGGTTTTTCCAAGCCCCCAGAAGAGCTTTGGAAAGAGAAGAGGATTGGAAATGAACTTAAATAGAGTGCTATTGAAATTCAGAAAGATCCGAAAAAGGATTCCAGAGCTGGGAAGCTTAAACCTATTTTTCGACGCAAAATTTACAGCAAAAATAATTTTTTTTTAATGTTTGTAAATTAAACCTATTTCGTGCTTTGGAAAGCCTCAATCGTCTATTAAAAACTAAAAAAATTAAAAATTTGTTTCCAGGGATGGGGAATTAAAAATTTTTTTCGGCCCATTCCGTATTTTGTAGTACATGTAGTAACTAAAATTGTTAAACATTTTAAGTTTTTCTTTAACAAAACCTCTTTATACGTCATGAAGATTTGCATTGGTCAAAAAAAGTTTAAAATTAAAATTTCGCTTCCAGGGTGGGAAATTGGAATTTTTTTTAAACATAAAAGTACCAAAAATGCAATTGACGATGTTTTTTTGCTAACTAAAACTATTTTATATTTTAGGAAGAACCATATTGTTATCAAAAATTAAAAATAAATCAAAATTTCGAATCCAGGGTTGGACAAGTGCAATATAGTTCCTGAAGGTGACCAAAATGTTTCAAAATTGTAAACTTTTCTTAAATAACACTACTTTGTACCTCATGAAAAGTTGCAATGGTAAAAGAAACTAAAAAAATTAAATGAATTTTTATTAGTCGAACTTTGTAATGTAAATTGTTAATTTTTGGGCTTAAGTTCGAATCTGCATGACTGCAAATGATTTTTTATTATTTTATTAATAAATGAATTTGTTCAAATTCTATTTATTATTTTTTTATATTAAGATTGGAATATTAAGAATATTTTCAATAATCATCAAACCAGCAGAACGGATCAGTACTGATTTCGAGGCCGCTACGCCATTTCCAGAGCCATCGGCTGCTGATTGCTAAAGCTTCTTTGTTATTTATGTTCAAGTAATTGAATTTAGTTGTCAATTTACAATGAACAAGTGCGCGTGCCCCCGCAATGTTTTAAAGCGAAAGAGATACATGGAATATTGGGAATATTAATCGTCAGGGCTGGGGAATTTCGTACTAACCAAAAAGGTAATAACTTAAAAATATGAATGTGATAACTTCTCATATTAAATTTTCGTTATAATATTGGTTAAATAGTTGATATTCCTACTAACTAGCACCACTTGCAAAAGTGGAAAAATTGAACAAAGAACGCTGATGAGATGGCGTAGCGGCCTCGAAATCAGTACTGATCCGTTCTGCTGGTTTGATGATTATTGAAAATATTCTTAATATTCCAATCTTAATATAAAAAAATAATAAATAGAATTTGAACAAATTCATTTATTAATAAAATAATAAAAAATCATTTGCAGTCATGCAGATTCGAACTTAAGCCCAAAAATTAACAATTTACATTACAAAGTTCGACTAATAAAAATTCATACATAATTTAAAACATTGCGGGGGCACGCGCACTTGTTCATTGTAAATTGACAACTAAATTCAATTACTTGAACATAAATAACAAAGAAGCTTTAGCAATCAGCAGCCGATGGCTCTGGAAAAAGCGAAAGAGATACATGGAATATTGGGAATATTAAGCGTCAGGGTTGGGGAATTTCGTACTAACCAAAAAGGTAATAACTTAAAAATATGAATGTGATAACTTCTCATATTCAATTTTCGTTAAAATATTGGTTAAATAGTTGACATTCCTACTAACTAGCACCACTTGCAAAAGTGGAAAAATTGAACAGAGAACGCTGATGAGATGGCGTAGCGGCCTCGAAATCAGTACTGATCCATTCTGCTGGTTTGATGATTATTGAAAATATTCTTAATATTCCAATCTTAATATAAAAAAATAATAAATAGAATTTGAACAAATTCATTTATTAATAAAATAATAAAAAATCATTTGCAGTCATGCAGATTCGAACTTAAGCCCAAAAATTAACAATTTACATTACAAAGTTCGACTAATAAAAATTCATACATAATTTAAAACATTGCGGGGGCACGCGCACTTGTTCATTGTAAATTGACAACTAAATTCAATTACTTGAACATAAATAACAAAGAAGCTTTAGCAATCAGCAGCCGATGGCTCTGGAAAAAGCGAAAGAGATACATGGAATATTGGGAATATTAATCGTCAGGGTTGGGGAATTTCGTACTAACCAAAAAGGTAATAACTTAAAAATATGAATGTGATAACTTCTCATATTCAATTTTCGTTAAAATATTGGTTAAATAGTTGATATTCCTACTAACTAGCACCAATTGCAAAAGTGGAAAAATTGAACAAAGAACGCTGATGAGATGGCGTAGCGGCCTCGAAATCAGTACTGATCCGTTCTGCTGGTTTGATGATTATTGAAAATATTCTTAATATTCCAATCTTAATATAAAAAAATAATAAATAGAATTTGAACAAATTCATTTATTAATAAAATAATAAAAAATCATTTGCAGTCATGCAGATTCGAAGTTAAGCCCAAAAATTAACAATTCACATTACAAAGTTCGACTAATAAAAATTCATACATAATTTAAAACATTGCGGGGGCACGCGCACTTGTTCATTGTAAATTGACAACTAAATTCAATTACTTGAACATAAATAACAAAGAAGCTTTAGCAATCAGCAGCCGATGGCTCTGGAAAAAGCGAAAGAGATACATGGAATATTGGGAATATTAATCGTCAGGGTTGGGGAATTTCGTACTAACCAAACAGGTAATAACTTAAAAATATGAATGTGATAACTTCTCATATTCAATTTTCGTTAAAATATTGGTTAAATAGTTGATATTCCTACTAACTAGCACCAATTGCAAAAGTGGAAAAATTGAACAAAGAACGCTGATGAGATGGCGTAGCGGCCTCGAAATCAGTACTGATCCGTTCTGCTGGTTTGATGATTATTGAAAATATTCTTAATATTCCAATCTTAATATAAAAAAATAATAAATAGAATTTGAACAAATTCATTTATTAATAAAATAATAAAAAATCATTTGCAGTCATGCAGATTCGAAGTTAAGCCCAAAAATTAACAATTCACATTACAAAGTTCGACTAATAAAAATTCATACATAATTTAAAACATTGCGGGGGCACGCGCACTTGTTCATTGTAAATTGACAACTAAATTCAATTACTTGAACATAAATAACAAAGAAGCTTTAGCAATCAGCAGCCGATGGCTCTGGAAAAAGCGAAAGAGATACATGGAATATTGGGAATATTAATCGTCAGGGTTGGGGAATTTCGTACTAACCAAACAGGTAATAACTTAAAAATATGAATGTGATAACTTCTCATATTCAATTTTCGTTAAAATATTGGTTAAATAGTTGATATTCCTACTAACTAGCACCACTTGCAAAAGTGAAAAAATTGAACAAAGAACGCTGATGAGATGGCGTAGCGGCCTCGAAATGAGTACTGATCCGTTCTGCTGGTTTGATGATTATTGAAAATATTCTTAATATTCCAATCTTAATATAAAAAAATAATAAATAGAATTTGAACTAATTCATTTATTAATAATATAATAAAAAATCATTTGCAGTCATGCAGATTCGAACTTAAGCCCAAATATTAAAGGCCTAATTCATAAAAAATATTTCATGCTTATAACATCGTTATTTGACATATTTCTATGGGATAATTGTCAAATAAGACGGTTATAAGCATGAAATATTTTTTATGAATTAGGCTTTAACAATTTACATTACAAAGTTCGACTAATAAAAATTCATACATAATTTAAAACATTGCGGGGGCACGCGCACTTGTTCATTGTAAATTGACAACTAAATTCAATTACTTGAACATAAATAACAAAGAAGCTTTAGCAATCAGCAGCCGATGGCTCTGGAAAAAGCGAAAGAGATACATGGAATATTGGGAATATTAATCGTCAGGGTTGGGGAATTTCGTACTAACCAAAAAGGTAATAACTTAAAAGTATGAATGTGATAACTTCTCATACTCAATTTTCGTTAAAATATTGGTTAAATAGTTGATATTCCTACTAACTAGCACCACTTGCAAAAGTGGAAAAATTGAACAAAGAACGCTGATGAGATGGCGTAGCGGCCTCGAAATCAGTACTGATCCGTTCTGCTGGTTTGATGATTATTGAAAATATTCTTAATATTCCAATCTTAATATAAAAAAATAATAAATAGAATTTGAACAAATTCATTTATTAATAAAATAATAAAAAATCATTTGCAGTCATGCAGATTCGAACTTAAGCCCAAAAATTAACAATAAAATTATTAAAATTTCACTTCCAGGGTAGGGAAGTTGGAAGTTTTTTTGTACATGCAATATATTGTAGTACATGAAAGTGACTAAAATGGTGGCAAATTTTAAGTTGTTCTTAAATAAAACGACTTTATACCTAATGAAGACTAGCATTGGTAAAAA
Source organism: Linnaemya tessellans (assembly GCA_951800035.1). Lineage (NCBI taxonomy): Eukaryota > Metazoa > Arthropoda > Insecta > Diptera > Tachinidae > Linnaemya > Linnaemya tessellans. The sequence goes on from OX637533.1 coordinate 60,946,211, forward strand.
GCATTGAAATTTCGCTTCCAGGGCTGGGGAATTTAAATTTTTTATACATAAAATAACCAAAAAGGCAACTAACGTATGTTTTTTACTAATTAAAACTATTTTTTAGTTCAGGAAAAACAAAATTGGTATTAAAAATTCAAAAAAAATTAAAATTTAGATTCCAGAGTTGGATAACTGCAATATTTTGTGGTACATGAAAGTGACCAAATTGGTTACAAATATTAATTTTTAATAGTTGCATTGGTAAAAGAAATTAAAATTTCGTTTCCAGGTTTGGGAAATTGATATATTTTTCCTGCGTAAAAGTAACCAAGATGGCAATGGACGATGTTTTTTCCGCTAATTAAAACGGTTTTATAATTCAGGAAGAACAAAATTGGTATTACAATCTTAAAAAATCAAAATTTCGACTCCAGTGTTGGCCAAATGAAATATTTTATGGTACATGAAGGTGACCAAAAAGTTTAAAAATTTTAATTTTTGGTCAAGTAAAACTATGTTACACCTCACTAAGAATTGCATTGGTAAAAAATATAAAAATTCGCTTCCAGAGTTGGAAAATCTAAATATTTTTGGTACATAAAAGTACCCACATAAATTCCAAATTTTGTGATTTTAGTGAATTAAACCTATTTTATATTTCAGAGAAAATTAAATTAGTATTAAAAATTTTAAATTATTAAATTAATATTAAAAATTACATACATTTGGTACCCACATAAATTCCCAATTTTGGTTTTTTTTCAGTGAATTAAAAATATTTTATACTTCGCTAAGAATTAAATTGGTATTTAAAATCGTTTAATTAAAAATTCGGTTTCATGGTTGGAAAATCGAAACTTTTTGGTACATAAAAGTAACCATATAAGTTCCTAATATTGGTTTTTAGTGGATGAAATCTTTTTTATACTTCGGGAAGAGTTAAATTGGTATTAAAAACCAAAAAAATTAAAAATCCAATTTCAGGGTTGGAATATCGACATTTTCTGATTCATAAAAGTAAACATGTTATTTGTTATTTTTTATTCTTATGATGAATTATACCTACTTTATATATCAGGAAGAAATAATTTTGTATTAAAAACCAACAAAACCTATAAAACGATTCTACGGTTGGACAATTAGAAATTTTTGGGGTACATGAAACGAATTTTTTCTTTTTGTTTGTAAATTAAACATATTTAATATTTTTGAAAGACATTCAGAGGTATTAAAAATAAGAAAAGCCAAACATTTACCTTCCTAGCCGAAAAGTTTAAAGGAAAAGAATGACATCTCTGAAGGGTATTTAAGATAATATAATATAGCACTTGTATAGTTTCCTTTCTGCATTTCTATTGATTTTTTGCTATTGATTTTTTACCATTCACAATTAATTTTTCTATTTCTTCAAAAATCTGTTCCATTTGTTGTATTTATTTCTACAGCATGAGATAAAAAAACATTTTGTATATACATATGTAGATTTTCTTTATTTAGATTTTGTCTTACACATTTGTACAGAGTTTCTTACAACTTGTTTCTTTTTATTATACCCTCAAAAAAAGAATTTGAAGGGTATATTCACTTTGTCATTCCGTTTGTAACGCATCGAAATATCCATCTCAGACCCCATAAAGTATATATATTCTTGATCAGTGATAAAATCTAAGACGATCTGAGGATGTCCGTCTGTCCGTCTGTGGAAATCACGATTCAGTCCAAACGAAACGAGCTAGGCTCTTGAAATTTAATATAAATATATTTTGAAACTTAGAGCAGGTTAAGTTCGGAGATGGGCTACATCGAGCAAGGGGGAAAAAAGTTTCCCTAAGAAAAACTAAACCAACCCAGAAATATCAACATAATTTTTTAAGTTTATTGGTTATTTTATTAAGCAAATGATATATTTTTATGTCAAATACGGTCCAACGCCATAAAATAAAATAAAAATATATTTTTGGACCCCACCCACTTTAGTGGGCGTTATTATATGCAAAAATAGCATAAAAATTTAGCAAATTGTTTTACTTAAGCCTACATTCCTTAAAAATATTATTTAATTAGGTTAAAGTCTACTGATGATTCGGTGTAAGAACCAATGAAATGCAGGCATATAGACATACTTGACCAAATAACAAACAAAAAGCACTAATTCAATTGAGACAATATGTCGAATTAACGATTTTAAAAAATTTTGTATACAATTATCCCATGCATTTATTTTTAGAGTTTTATGACTGCATGCTTCAGCCCAAACCCCTCCTCCCCCTTTGCCCCCTAAATGACCCTATAAAAAAAACAGTTTTAATTTTATATACAAATATCCCAAGCATTTATTTTTAGAGTTTTATGACTGCCTGTTTCAGCCCTCTTTTCCATTTGCCCCCTATATGACCCTATAAAAAATATCTTTAATTTTGTACATAATCATCCCAAGCATTTATTTTTAGAGTCTTATGACTGCCTGTTTCTACCCTACCCCCTCCCCCTCTCTGCCCCGTATATGACCCTATAAAATACAGTTTTTATACCCCCCCAAAAGAGAATTGGACCCCATAAAGTAAATATACTTATATATACTTATATATATATATATATATATATATATATAAACCGCCCCCTTTACTGGGTGTTGACGTTCGATATTATATAAAGGAACTCTGTCCCACCAAGTTAAACATGTTAAATTCACTTACTAAATATTTGGAGGGTATTTAAGATTCGACAAGGTCGAATATAACGTTTTTACTTGTTTTTTTATTATTATTAGGTCAATAGATATTTACATCCTTACTGATTAAAATATGAATAACTGAACAATATTACACATATAAAAATAATTGGTTTAACAATTAAGATATAAAGAAGATATCTTTTCAGTAAGTTATTACTCTCAAGTAAGTTAATAATGTGATAACATTTATTAAAGTTGACACATGCACGACGAAAAGAATCATTATTAGCATATATAGAACATATTTTAATGACATATTTTAATGAGTTCAAAATTGCGAGTAGGTCTTGCGGGAACGTTGAAGTTTATTTGTTTAAGCAGGAACTCCGAATCAACATCGCCATGAATCAGGCCCAGAACGAATAAAGCGCTCAGCATCGATCGGCGACTTTTTAGAGTAGGCAATTTTATTAAAGCAAGTCTACTATGGTATCGTGGCAGGATATAGGAATTCCAACCAAGACCACGGAGACAAAAATTAAAAATTGTTTTTGTACCGATTCAATACTATTAATATGAATAGAATAACAAGGGTCCCAAACAATTGATCCATACTTCAGAATTGGTCGAACAAGAGAAGTATATAAAAGTTTTGTTATGTAAGGATCAAGAAATTCCTTAGACCAGCGTTTCATAAATCCAAGTATCCCATAGGCTTTATTTACCATTATGGAGATGTGATCAGGAAAGTTAAGCATATGATCTAACAGTATGCCAAGATCCAATGTGGTCTGAACTTTATCTAAGATATCGTTGTCTATATGATCAGAGATCTCAATCGGAACATGTCGGAAAAATGACATGTGCCTGCATTTCTTTATATTTAACTCCAATAAAATAAATTTGCACCATTGCGAAAAGTTCTGAAAATCAGCTCTCACTAAATTATGTCCATTAATATAGTTAAAAGATTTGAAAATTTTAACATAATCGGCATACATTAGAGTCCAAAACAACGATTGGAAGATCATTGATGAATAAAGTAAACAAAATTGGACCCAAGTGACTTCCTTGAGCAACATCAGAATGGACTTGAATGATTTTTGATAAACTTGACTTGTTAAGTTCTTTGTGAAAGATAAGAGTTTAGCCATTTTAAAGCAGAACACTTCAAACCCATAAGCGATAATTTGTGCAATAAAAGATTGTGGTTAACTTTATCAAACGCTTTAATAAAGTCGGTGTATATCGCGTGTTTTCATATTATTTGTAAAACCTTCATTGACAATAGCTGTGAGTTCCAAGACATTTGTTGTTGTTGATCGGGATCTACGAAATTCATGACAGGGTGTTAAAATGGAAGATATCTGATGATATAAGTAATCAGTAAGAATCTTTTCTATAAGATTCGGAATAGCATTAATTTTGGTGATACCTCTGTAATTGGATACATCTGTTTTACTGCCATTTTTGAATAAAGGAATTATATACGAATTCTTCCACACTGATGACACATAACATGATTTAATAGATTTGTTAAATAAAGCAGAAAGAGGTGCAGACAGTGATATAGCGCAGTTTTTAAGGATACAGCTAGGTATACCATCAGGACCTGCGGTAGACGAGTTTTTAAGCGACTTTAAGTTTGAAAGTACAGTGTCGCTATTTATAAACGGTAAGTAAATTCCAGATGAATGAGTTGTAGCATAAGGATAAGTTGTAGCGCTATCATAGCACTTGGCAGAATAAGTTGTTGAAAAGAAGTTAGCAAATATATTGCTTATTGAGACATCGTCGTTAGCATTCAAAGAACCATACTTCATATGCTTTGGATAACCTGAAGAGCGTCGCTTGGAGTTAACAAAATTATAGAAAGATTTAGGGTTTGTTTTTATATTGCGTTTAATACAACTTACCCTGCAAGAAGACTACCGGTTATTTGACCGGTAGTTGTGACGGATATATCTGTTAAAGTTTCTATTAGTTTCTTAAGAGCAAAATGAAAAAAACTACCCGAAACTTTTGTGTACATCTTTCTCTAACTCATAATATCTCCCGAATAATGAAGCATATATCTGTACTGCTCACTCTACTGCAAACTAGCAGTCATAGTTTACAAAATATTGGTTATATGTAACTAGTCAATGACTTCCAAAGTATTGGTTATGTATAACTAGTCAGTGACAGCTGAAATATTGGTTAACACCAACTAGTTATACTTAACAAGTATATTCGTCAACGTTGGCTAAGTATAGTTAACCGATATACCAATCAAGTATAACTATGCTCAATGATAACTTATATATTGATTAGTATTAACTAGTCAAACCTAATGAACAAATCCATTAAAGATAACCGTTTATATATATATATATATATATATATATATATATATTAGTTATATTAAGTTTTATTTAAAATTAACTAAAAATATGATAAAAAATATATACATATATTATATGAGGAGAAAAAAGAGATGAATTTTAATACAAATAATAGAATAAGAATAACATTTAAAAGAAATATATAGAGATAAAGCTTTGTTTAATTTTAAATTTAATGTTGTGTAACTAAAGTATTTTAAATACTACTGAATAAATAAATGTAATTAAGTTTATATTATATTATTTGTGATTTTTTAAATATTTTTTTGTTTTAGCCGATTATAGCTGCGATCTATAGCCTTCCTAACAGCTTTTTCAAATTCCCTTTCAGACAATTTTTTGAAGACATCTGGAACGTAACAAGGAGATATTAATATATAGATATCAGTATATTTATATATATGTATATACTTAACTCGTATAACTTTATTGCAGACTGAAAGATCTGCGAGGGCTTTTTCTCCCACCTTCCTCCCAATTGTACGTCTGTAGAAGGTCATCAGTAAAAACTCCACGGATTACACCGCTTACATCTTCCGATACGCCCTTTAGGTTATGAGCGTACGTAAGCTGTAAAAGTATTAATGTTCAAATGTATTTATAGCTTTCATATTAAATAGAATTTTATTACCATTGCTTGGGCAAAGTCATCATGCTTTAATTTTTCTTCCATTTTTATGACGTCTTCCTCAGATTTAAGTGGAAGCATGACAGCCACTTCATTCATTTTGTCGTCTTTCATTTCACCAGTCATGCGGCATATTGAGGACTCTACCCGTTTCAACACAACCTTACATTCTAATAGTACATTCGCTTGGGCCACTAATTCAGGTTTTACTGAAAACTACAAACAAATTTCATTTATGACATAACAACAATCAAATTAGATAAAATAATTAAATTTTTCTCCATTAGTCCGATTCTATTTGCTATAGCCTCTTGGTTGGAGACTATAGTAGATTTCCCATTAGCCAGGATTTGCTGGTTATGGGTAATATTTTCCAGTTTGGTTTCTATTACACCAATTTTTTATCCAATACGCTTTAATATATCAACGATATCTGAAGCAAGAAATAAATAAAAGTCATTAATAGATATTCTAATAATGTTTATGATAATTGATTTATACAATGTGCAGTGAATGTGGTTCTAACAATTTGTTCCTGGCCTGGACCACTGTACCCCACATCTACATTTTGGCTGATGTCATCAAACAAATTTTGGGAAACGCTGATGTAATTATCAGAAAAAAATTATTTAGATATATTATTGTAATAAATATATTAAAAAAACATATGAGTCGAGTGTAAAACTGTTTAAGTATTTGTTCAAAGTGCATAATATACAGGTGATTGCAGTGAAACTATTTTGTTAAAACGGATGGTAAAACGAGATCGTGGATGTGCTAATGAGTAAAGTTGTGGAAAATATCATGTAAAATGGGTATTAGCAGAAACTTGTTATCTTGGGGGATACAAAAATACTTAAATTCTATATCTTGCCTTTTGATAACTTTAGTTTCTGAAGATAAATTACTTGCAACAGCAATTCCTAGATCAAAGGAGAGAAAAGGTTGGTCGAAATAGTTTTCTTTATTCTGAAAGACTTGACATAAAAATGTTTTAGTTTCGCATACGGTTGCTCTCTCTATAATCTTTACGGCACCTGACAATTTACTATAAAAGAAACTGTCTTTTTCTTTCTTGCAATTTATTCTAGCTTCCTAATTTGGAAGAATTAGATAAAGCTGATTCCAGCCTTTTCCCTTCTTCAATCCTCCGGAACAGTTGTTGCAGAATTTGGTTTGGTTTCCTCATTCTATATTACTTTTACAAATTAGAAGTTTAAGCAATTTTTTAGTGACCCCCAAATCAACTAAATGCATACTATCAAAGGGGAACTGAGAAACCATTTCAAATCCCGATTCTTCTAAAATACTTCTTTTCTCTTTAAACTGGTCTATGTGATGAGAAATAGTTATGACATCTAAAGTGAAATGTCATATCAGTTCTGGGAGCACCAGATTCTTTAAAAAAGCATACCCTTCTCTTATTATAAAGCCCTTTCTGAAAACATTTGGGGCATCCATCCTTGCCATTGTAGGACACTACGCCTGTCACAAAAGCTCTAGCTGGGGAATCGCAAACAAATAGGCGAACACTAAACCGCAATAACCGTTGCTCAAGGCCTATTTTAATCCCATTTTCCTTAAGAAGTTTAGCTTCAGCACAAAAATCAGCCATAAAACAATCTTTTTCGGTTTCCTAAAACCTGAAAAACATCCTATCATAAATGGACTGACATTAGGAAAACCGGTAATTGCTCCTAAAATGGGCCACAAAACTCTGTTGGAACTTTTAGAAAGTTTCAGACCGTCAATTCCCACATCTATTGAAACTTCTTCGCTTCCATTTAAATAATCAAATTTTCCTGACAGGAAGTATTTTTGTATTCCTAAATACCACAAATTAGACAGATTGGACACGGAAAATTCCGGCCATATCAAACGGGCATAAAATTGACAAATGGCATCCCAAATGGCAATACCATTTAACCCCTTCCTAATTAAAGAACAGAAAGATATTTTTGATATATCTCTTTCTCTGTCCTTCTAGCCGGTTAAACGTCAGAAAAAATATTTTATTTTAGTAAAAAAATTTAAGCAAAAAGGCGCAAAATTTTACTTAAATGCACAAATTTGCGCCTTTTTACTTAACTTGTGAATTAGATTTTGAATCGGAAGTGTTGATTGCGTTATTGTGTGGGAAGAGATCATAAGTGGTAAGTACATGTGCGGATATTTATTTGTATTTTCCTAATGTAAAATTTTTTTACATAGAGAGCACCTGAACAAAAATCCAAAAAAATGTAAGTATTAATTTTACAAAAAGTTTTTAATTAAATTAAATATTAATGCTTATTTTATATTTCAGGAGCCGTAAGTGTATAGTTGGTTGCCAGGACTTCGAAAGGCTTCATCGGTTCCCGAAAAACCCGACAAGGTAAGTGTGAAATATAAAAGTGTGTGCAAAAAAGTGTTAATTAATGTGCCTTGTGTTTTTGGAAGTGCTGTGGGTTGGTTTTCTTCATTAACAATCGGACAAAATTTAACTTGTTATGAATTGTGACGGTTATCAAGTTTGTCAATTAAGAAAACCAACCCTTAACAATATATCCAAGTACACTGTCACATATTGGTTTGGGAGCAAATTTATTTTAACAATGCACCGGATGTAAACGAAAATTTAGTGTATTATAGAAAAATCAATTTTAAAAACAAAGTGTTAAATAAAAAAATTCGCGGAAAAGTATATTTTCGGAGTTACGGACGCATAAAGTTTTATAAATGCACAAGTATTATTCTCTTAGTTAATTTTTGATCTAGTGCAACAATACGAGTATCATACGAAAGGTTTTTTAATTAATAATTGTCTCATCCATGATGTCGAACAGCGGCTTTCAATGCTATTTATGCAGAATAATGGCTTACAGAAATGTATTTTCCTCGGTTGGTGCAAGGCCAATAAAAAAGAAAAAAATTTGTGGGACTGACGGTGTTAGTGCACAATCACCTTCAACTTAATTTACTAAGAGAATGCTTCCGCATTTATAGAACTTTATGCGTCCGCAACTCCGAATATATACTTTTCCGCGAATTTTTTTATTTAACACTTTCTTTTTAAAATTGATTTTTCTACAATATGGAATAATTTTATTTTAATCGGATATGCATACTTAAAGTAAATTTAAGCCAAAACAAATGCAGTAAATAGTAGAAATTGAAGATGGCCAACACAATGTTTAACCTACCCGTTAACAGTTTGCTTGTTGGAATCCAAGAATATAGAATCGGTTATGTAGATTCTTATTATGCAATAAACAAATAATGATGTATATGCGTATACACTGTTGTTTTATTAATGTGACGATATATATATATATATATATATATATATATATATGTATATATATATATATATATATATATATATATATATATATGTATATATATATATATATACATGTACATATATATGTATATTTATATTTGTATTTATATGTATATATATATATATATATATATATATATATATATATATATATACTGCAAGGAGAGTTTTTCGTCATTTAAAACTATATCACATTGGTTGAAACATAAATATTGAAATTTAAATGAAACTTCAATTAAGTATTGTATTTTTAATTATATCAAATTTAGTTTCAGTTATACCCAGAGCTTTATAAATAATATATATATATATATATATATATATATATATATATATATATATATATATATTATACCCAGAGCTTTATAAATAATATATATATACATATATATATATATATATATATATATATATATATATATATACATATGTACTTATACATATGTACATAGTTATATATACCATATATATACATACGTACCTATGCATATGTATATATATATTATACCCAGAGCTTTATAAATAATATATATATATATATATATATATATATATATATATATAAACATACATATACATATGTACTTATACATATGTACATAGTTATATATACCATATATATACGTACCTATGCATATGTATATAGGTATATATACTATATATCGCACTCTTTCAACAATACTGTATTAACTCAACATTTTTATATATTATCTTTTGCGCAAAAAACAATACAAAATATGATTTTTGTGTCTAATTTTTTAACCTTTTTTCTTTTAATAGTAAATAGATTTATTTAAGCTTTTAGGTTATTTTATATAAATAATTATTGTTTGATATTTTATTTACATAATACTTATTTCAACCTATGGTTAAAAATTCCCATAGTTCTGACTACTCTTTCTTAATTAAATTACATGTTGTGACCTTTTTCTTGCTGAAATGGGTTATTTCTGTGAATCAAATAAACAACATTATTTTGAGTTGTTTGAAGTGATTGGCCTTAACAAATAACTGTTTTTTCGTATAAAAAGTTGTATCTTGAGATAAGTTGTTTATTCTAATAATAAAAGTTTATTTGATTCAGGTAGTATTTTGAGTTGCAACTGTTTAATTGATTCAGGCTATGCAAATTTTTTGTTTTAATTCGAAATATGATTGTTTTCATGAAATAATGCTCAACTTTTTCTTTGAGTTGTTACTGTTTTCGTGAAATAATTTTGTTTTTTATTGAGTTATTACTGTTTTGATGAAATATATGTATATTTTAAAGTTTTTTAATTTAATAAAATATATATTTTTAACTTTTTAGCGGTTTTTAGCATTTATTTAGCTTTAAAAACTTTTTTTGCCCTTAAGCGTTAAGAAAACAGTTTTTTGTCTCTCCTGAAAACTTTGAAGTTTTTGACTTAATACAGTATTGTTGAACGAGTGCGATATATATATATATATATATATATATATACATATATATATATATATATATATATATATGTATATATATATATATATATATATATATATATATATATATATATATATATATATGTACATATATACATATGTAACTACTATTAAAAAACTAAAAAGTTTAAAAAAGAAAGAAATGCATAACTTTGTGTACATTGCATACTTTAAATGCATAATTAATAAGTATTACAAATTACAATATGTAATGTTCCCTAAATTGAGATCATAAAAATTATAATAAATATTAGTGCTGTTTGTTTGGTATGTGGTCAAGTTTCTCTATATGCCTGCATTCATTGGTTTTTACACCAAATCATCAGTAGACTTCAACATTATTCCAAAATATAAACTAAGAATTAGGTTGAAGCCACTGAAATGCGTAATTAATGTGGATTTACTCTACTCAAATATGTGCTTAAAAAACTTAACCACCAAATAATGAAAACATTTGTATATGAGAGAAGAGCTTATTAATAGAAGTTTCATACATAACTAAAGACGGCGTCATAGAATCTAAAATTAAAAATGTTTTTATTATTATTTATTTATGACGTGTATTTAAGCATATAGTTGGTAAGTGCGACCGTACCTTTTGCCACATAACAAACAATACACTACTAAATAACAAATTAAGTGAGAAGATATGTGGAATAGATGACTACTAACAAAATCATCGCCTAAAATAACTACAATGGAAAGAAAAAAAATACATTTTTCATAAAAATATATTAAACATAAAAATAAAGCGCATAAAAACGCAAACAAACAACAATTAAGTAAAATTAATGTTTTCTATTGAATAAAAGAATTAAATAATAAATACTTTGTTGTAAACAATATTAGCTTTTAAATGAAATAATAAAAAAGGAAACAAGTGTTTCTTAAAAGCATTATCGATGAATTGTTGTAAACCAACATGTGTTAAATGAAAGTTAAAAAAAAAATAATAAAAAATCAGAAGTACGAATAAAAATAAATCTTCAATAAATTGCTATAAAACAGTTGCTATTAAAGTTTCCATTTTAATAAAAACTATAGCCCAATTCACAATCCTGTGCAAATGGTCTTGCACTATAGCATTTGCAAGTTGAGAGAGTATTTGAGAGCATTTTCAATGTATTTTGTTGGTGTAGAGTACAATTATTTTGCAAATGCAATGATGCACAACCATTTCCACAAGATTGTGAATAGGGCTTATGTTAAAAAGAAATACTAAATACATATTATTGTAAAACAAGAAGCATTAACTGCCAATCTCACAATGTCGACAGAGTTCTTTCTTTGAATACATTTGAAACAAAAAAATTTTTAAATTTTGGTTTTCTTTCGAATATATTTCTACGAAAGGAAGATTTCATTCGACATTGCGAAATAGGCAATAGGACTTGCATTTGAATAAAATAATAAAAAAAAAAATTACAAATGTTTATTAATGATATTATCGATATATTGTATAACGAAAAAAAAAGAATTTAAGACAATATAATTTAAAAATCTGAAATTTGTTGTAAAAGTAAAATGACAAATTTAATAAATTGTTATAAAAACAATTATTAAAAAAAGTTTTTTTTTGAATAAAAATCTGTTAAAAAGAAATATTAAATATATTGTTGTATATGTAATAAGAAACATTACATGAAATAATTATAATAAAAAAAATATTATTTAATAAAACTAAAATTTGCCTTTTGAATAAAACAATTAAACATATTTAGTGCTTTGAACCTTAAAAACCAAAAAAATTAAATTTTTTTTCTGGGATGGGAAATTAAAATTGTTGAAAATTGTAGGTTTTTCTTAAATGAAACTTCTTTATACATCATGAAGATTTGCATTAGCAAAAAAAAAATTTTTTAAATTAAAATTTTGCTTGCAGGGGTGGGAAATTTTATTTTTTTTAATACGTAAAAGTAGCCAAAAAGGCAATTGATGTTGTTTTCTTACTAATTAAAACTATTTTATAATTCAGGAAGAACAAAATTGGTATTAATATCTTAAAAAGTCTAAATTTCGATTCCAGGGTTGGAAAAATGAAATATTTTTGGTACATAAAAGTACCTACATAAATTCCAAATTTTGTGTTTTTAGTGAATTATTATAAAAAACTATTCTACGGTTGGACAATTACAACTTTTTGGGGTACATGAAACGGATTTTTCTTTTTGTTTGTAAATTAAAGATATATAATATTTTTGAAAGATGTTGTTTTAATAAACGTACTATCTGTTTTAGAAAGAAAGAACAAATATATCTGTGAAGGGTATTTAAGATTCGGCACAGCCGAATATATTACTTTTACTTGCTTTATTTTAGCTTTTTAATAAATTATTTTTATTAAAAATAAATATAAATTTTTTATTTGCTTGCACTAACTTTTTTTAACAAATTATTTTTATTATAAATAAATATACATTGTTTGTTTGCTTGCACTAATATATTTTTAAAAAATTTTTTTATTAAAAAAATAAATTTTTTATTTGCTTGAATTATTTTTTTTTAGTTAAGTTGTGTGAACATGTTTTTACTTTAGCTTGAATAATATTTAACAAACTAATATTAACTGCCTGTTTTTGTAAAAATAATAAAATTTTTCGTTTGGGTATTTATATTGAAGCAACAATAAAAATACTCAAAATTTATTTTTGTTTCAATATAAATACTCAACCGAAAAATTTTATTCTTTTTACAAAAACAGGCTATAAATAGACTAATAAAAATCATAATTGAAAGTATTGCTATTTAATTTTTAGTTTTTAAACTGTGTGCTATATTTGTTCCCTCAATAATAAAGTTCAAATTATAGTAATTCAAAATTAAAGTGCAGTACAGTTAATTATGATATTTGATCTAACAAAACTATCGTACTACATATATTTGTGAATTTTTTTTAATATTTTAGACGTGCAGAGTGGCTTAGAATTTTACGCGTAAATTCAACTACCAAACGCTTGTATGCATGTAGTCGGCATTTTTCGGAGGAGTTTATTTTTGGCAACATGATTTCAAAATTCGCTGTACCAAAAAATGAACATCCGGAACTAGGCGAGGATATAGTTTTAAATTTAGCTCCAATTCCAATATTCAAAAACTTAGGGAGGTTCAATACATTGCATAACGTAGATCAGTGATGTCAGCCTCATACACAATTGTGGAAGCAAAACTCACATGTACGCTTACGCTCTTTTATTTTGAGAGCGTAAAATATAATTGTTTACTGCAAAACACTCTCATTCAGCGGGAAGTATCGCAAGTCCTGTTTTGAGGCCTCTAAACAGAAATAATATATTTATATAAATATATATATACAATACATATAAGAGGTTTGAAATAAGTTGGATCCACCATATGTAGGTACATCTTTTCGAAAATTTCTTAAAGTAGCTTTTAAATTAATTCATAAGTAAGACTTTTTGTAAAAATTGTTTCTCTTGTATATAAACTAACCAAATGTTCAGCTTAAAAATGGAGAAACATTTTAAAATTAAATATCTGAGCACTTGGCAATTTTCGAAATCCTTTTTTACAACTTATAAAATTAGAAGATATTATTGGTAAATAAAAGGATACCCTTAGAAAAGGCCACTAGTTAGGCCACGCAACCGCACATTTCTCCCGCTGGGAATGTAAGAGATAAGAGTGATCTTACCAACACAATCACATTTGACATCACTGACGTAGATGTAGGGATAATTGACATGATTGACGATTCAATAGGTAATGACGTGATTGACGAGGACATAACCGACGTAGTGATAGATAATAAAAACAGAGCAGAAAGTTTTAAATCAAATAAGCCAACCTACTCCACTAAACTAAAATCATTACGAACCTCTCTAGACCATTACAGGAAACTATATTTAGGAGAAAGACGGATGAAATCCAAATTGAAGACCGATAACGTTAGGTTATCAAAGCAAGTAGAAGTATATAAACAAAAAATTGAAAAATTGGAATTAGAGCTAAAAAAAAAAACTGATATGTCTACAAAAATTTCAAATCCTTTCTCGGTGTGTTTAGAAAACAGTTTAATTAACCACAACCGAGCATCTAAAAGTCGTCGGTATAGTATCGGCTTAAAATTAATTGCGCTGGCGGTATATTTTTTATCTGCTTTAGTTTATCGCTATCTATCAAAATTATTAGATTGGCCCGATGTAAGAACTTTACGTCGTTTTGTTAAGGACTGGCCAAAAACTCCGGGAAATTTAAATGGCACTTTTGAAGCTTTAAAAGTCCGTGCGCGTGATTTTAATGAGGAAGAAAAATACATAAGTGTATCTTGTGACGAAATGTCTTTGAAAACCTTCCTGGAATATGATAGGTTCACGGACAAAATAATAGGTTTACAGGATTTCGGGGACGAAAATCGTTCACGAAATTTAGCAACTGGGGCTATGGTTATAATGGCAAGCGGTATAGGAGGCAAGAGTTGGTCGCAAGCAGTGTCATACTTTTTTGTACATGGAAGTTGTAAAGGTAGTATAATGAAACGACATATTTTCGAGGCAATATCTAAATTACAGTCCATAGGATTGAAGCCTTGCCAATTCGTTTGCGACCAAGGTTCCAATTTCATAAATTTTTCAAAATTAATAGGAGTTAGTGAACAGCGGCCGTATTTTGAAGTAAACGGTACAAGAATATTCTTCATGCACGATAGTCCGCATTTCTTAAAAAGTGCTCGAAATTGCCTTCTTAACTTCGATCACAAAATATACTTTAATAATAAATTAGTGTCATGGAAAGATGTTATTCACTTTTACAATAGGGATTCTAATTCTTTGAAATGTGCTCCTAAACTAAGTATGGATCACGTTAATCCTAATAACTTCCAACGAATGAAGTTCTAAGGTTCTAAGTCGGACAGTAGCGAAAGGTATGCGTACATTGCAGGCTTCTGGCAAATTAGATTCCAATAAAGTAGGCACATTTTTAAATACGGCCGAGTATTTAGAATTTTTTAATAATATTTTTGACATATTTAATAGTCGTGCAGAAAGCGTTATTTTTAATAACTCATTTGACCAGTTAGAACTTTTGCGAATGTCATCCAAAAAACTTAGAACTTTTAAAATAATAGATGAAAAGGGCACTGACATAACCAGGACTTTTAAATTCATTACAGGTTGGCTTACAAATATTTCTGCCTTAAAAAGTCTTTGGATATATCTAAGTCAAGAAGGTTTTCAAGGATTAAAGACACGTAGACTAACGCAGGACCATTTAGAACACTTTTTTGGACAGATTCGGAAAGGGTCTGGAAACTCTGTTCGAATAACACCAAGAAATTTTTCCAGCTCTTTCCAAAAACGGTGGGGTCTTCATTACGTTAATGTTGTCGTAAATGGAAACTGTGATCGACAGGGTATAAGGGAAATACTTTTCATCGAACTTATCAAAGAGAAGCCTTATTTATGTTGTAACGTAGTAAAACATGACGACATTTTATATCTTTTCATTAGAATTAGAATATACTTTGCTCTTAGACACTTCAATGCAAAGCTGAAGGAATCTAATTGCAAACAGAAATTTTTATGCGTGACTAATAAATAAATTTGAGTACAAAAACGAATGAATGAACATTTTCAAATACACTTCTGTATGTTTTGATTCCTTTATTAAAATTCTCTTTGTAAAACCTAGTTCCGGATTTAATTTTTTGCTTTAATAGATTAAATAAATTGCGTTTCTTTATTTTTTATAATTAATTTTATAAATAGTAATTTGCTTCCATTATTGTTTGTATACTAAAACATCACTTACTAATCCAACACTACCAAAGATAACACTAATCACCATGAAATTGTGTATATAGATACTATAAAAAACTTAAACAAAACACAACACATAAAACTATACAACACACGATCTCAAAATTATCCATTTTTTATATTCAATACTCGTATGTTTGTGTTACAATTTACTTTATTAAATTTAATGTTTAAGTTTTATGTACATCAGAGTACTTCAAAATCACGATTTTTCTTGATTTTGTTCAGCACGCAAATTTTTGTTCTTTGTAAAGATTAAAGAAAAATTCAATGATGATTAAAAATCATTTCATTCTGATGTATACATCAAATTCTGATTATGAGTAAAATTAACAAAAGCATTTTATGAGCAAGATCGCACAGGCAAGAGAAGGGCTTGCAGTAAATTCATCGTGTCCAAACGCTCTTATTCTCATTAATTCACACAACATGTTTGAACCGATCGTCTGTGTGACTTGAGCAAAATGATATACGAACAATGCAAACAACATAACCAATTCAACATTGATACATGAGTGGAGGTACAGGTTTAGTCTTTATTTGAATTTGTTCATCAAAAACAAAGTTAAAGGGAATACACATGGGCAAATGCACGGTGGTTTATGGGACTTTTTTCTTTACAAAATTGAAACAAATGAGAATGTGTGCACAAGTTTGATCATTTGTTTGTTTTTTATTGTTAAACATGTGTCCGATTAAGAGAACAAATTTAGTTGAATTACATACGCCGAAATACACATGCAAATATGACAAAAGGGAAAAAAAAATTTTTAAGTCAAATTTCCAAGAAAGTTTACACCTTGTCGCCTCGGCGTAAGGGAAAAAATATAATACGGTCCATATTAAGTGAAATAATTATGGAAAACGAATAAGTACTTGAGGGCTACTTATGCTGCAGAAAATTTGTGCTTCTCAATTTTAGCTTAACAAGAAATACAAATTAAATAACACAAAAAACACCACTGTAAAGGAGAACAAATAAAAATAAACAAAAATAATAATAAATATTATTTGCAATATCGAACTGCAAATAAAAATAATATTTTCTTAAAAAAATTTCCTATTTTGTCATAAACAACGCGAATGGACATCATAAACCACTGTAAATTAAAATAAAAAAACAAGCGTGTCTTTGTTGATAGGAATGATCAAATTCATACACAATGATTTCTTGCTTTTTGTACTTTAATGTTGATCAAATTTTTGAGCGGAATAGACAAGTACACAAGTTGACAAGTTTGATTCGACCTATGATGAAAATAAGCAAGTGTTCAACTTGCATGTGGTTCGATTGCCTTATAATGAACAACGCATATAAAAGCTTGAGCAAGTTTGATTAATGTTTTTATTCCTAGCTTAAAAAAGATTATTGTTGTGAGTAAGCCGATGTGTTTAGCATCAGAACCAGCAAAGAGGCATATGTTCGGTTGATTTAAAATCAACAACAAAAGAGAGTGTGCGGGCAAGTTTGATCAATTGCAAATAAAAGACAAGTTTTTTGTGCCTTTGTTATTGTTGAACGGTTTTTTAATCAACAAGTGAAGTTCTCTGATGTACATATTTCTGAATTGTGTTATTTTAGTATCCCAGCAAACATGCAAGATTGTTATAAAACTAAATTATTTTGTACCAATCTTGCTCTTATTATTCACCACAAAATGAATTTGGAATATTTTTATTATTTTAGCTTTTAAGTTATTGTTTGCAGGGATGGCATCAAGGATAAACTATAAAACTAAACAAAAACTCGATAAACATCCTGGATTTGTTAAAGTTTTCATTTAATCCAGGAGTTAGTGCAGCGAAATATATAATGCATGTCTTTGCATTTAAGCTTCTCCTAACTCAAGATCATCATGCGTGGTGAAGAGCCACATCCTACAAGAGGTGATGCTGTTTTGAGCAAAACATGATGGATCTAGACAAGATAATGTCGAAAAAAATCAACTTTATTTGTGATTTTAATAATAAGTCAACATATGAAGTTTATTAAAAATATTTTTATATGTATATACAATGTATATACATATAAAAATAGTATATTATACATTTATAACAGAAAAGGCTTTCTGATGTATTCACCAGGATAAAAGGGCAAAGATATTGATTAATTTTATCGCAGGTCAAAGTTGTGGATATATCAGTTGCGAAACCTGTGGCATATCAGATGAATGAATCACTATGTATTTATCTTGGCTATAAGATACGTTTGGAAGAGTGAGTTACGTATCCATACATATCGTTACCTTAACATAGGAAGGCCCTAACTCATTATTTATCTGATTCAAAGTTGTTTGTATATTTCGGTAGAAGAACATCTTATGTATCAAAAAATACAAAAATCTCAAAATAATAATGAGTTAGGGCAAACAGGCACCTATTGCTTTTTACTTACGATAGCCCAATATATAATGTTATTAAATTAAATTTAACTAACAAGTTGTATATAATTTCAAATTTAACAATAATTTCATAAATAATTACTCATAACTATTTACAGAACAATTTTCAGAGTTAATAACAATTTATATGCTTTCAGATTACTATTTTAGTCATCCACTACGAGATTATGGACAAGATTATGCTGGAATAGTTCATAAAATTATGAAATTCCATAGCGCAATGTGGAAACATCTTTTAATGGCTTTATTTAAAAAGGTAATGAAAACCTTATAACTTTATAAAAAAAAAAAAAGCTTTACATAAACTAAAATTTTAATTTAATCAGATATTTGAAGAACTTTGACCATTTCCTAATTTCTTTTAAATTCATTGTTACTATTAATTCAATTAAAACTAAATTTTAATTGTTTTCTTTGTTCCCTTACAGTGTATGTAAAGTTTGTACCATGATAGTTTTCTCCATTCCGATGTTAAAAATTCGGTGTAAAATATGCGGCAGTGCCTGTAAGCAGTCCTCTGGATTAGGTGGTCACGTTCGTAAGCATCGTTCACAATGTATGATGTCCATGATACTGGATCGGCCAACTATTTCATCGGCCCCTATAGCGGCACTACCCGTTGGTGCGCCACCGTAATTCACTTATGTAATTTAAATTTTCATAGACATAATTTTTGTTAAAATTCAAAAAATATATATACATATTTATATATCCACATATATATATATATATATATATATATATATGTATATGTATATACATATATATATATATATATATATATATATATATGTATATATATATATATATATATATATGTATATATATATATATATATGTATATATATATATATATATATATATATATATATTAATTATTATTAAAATATGTTTATTAATTTAGTTGTAGTAGGTACTTTGTAAATATGATAACATATATCACATCTATATTCTTATGTATAGTACATACACATATCCTTTTTACATGTTCTGAATAACAACAAAGTCTAAGAATGTAATTTTTTAATTGTTGATTTATTTATTCATTAATGACTAAAGTTTATTTAATTTAGAAAATATGCACATATATTAATAAAATATAGATAAAAATTAACAAATTTCATCATACTTGTCATTATCATAATTTATTTGAAAAAATCTAGGAAAAATGGGGAAAGTTGTTTCTAAACAACTTTGTTCCCTTAAAAGTAAGTACTAAACTAAATTTATTTTTTAATCAAAAGTGTATATACTTAAGCATTTAATCATTTAATGTTCGAAGAATGTTTATGCTAATTTGTGTCTTGCTCTTCATTCGATTGGATTTGAACGTTATTATTATCTAAAGAAGGAGTATTCTTGTCATCGTCAAACATTTTCAACTCTTCCTTTATTCGTGGAAATCGACAAATGTGAATTGATTGTCAGCAGCACAGCTGCCAGTATTACGATCATCAAGTAGTGGATGATCGAAGGTGCGATGATCTTGAAGACTAGAGTTGTGTTTTGAAAGGTTATTTATTATTATTATTTTGATTCTGACACTGATTGGACTGGCAGCTTTCCACTTAACTTTGTTGCAGTTGAATTTACTGCTGCAGTTGTTGTTGCTGTCGTTTTTTTTTATCCTTTTTGGGATTTCCTGCTATGGGCGACGAACTGGTTATTGCTGTGGCATTAATTGTATTTGCGTTAAATGCACAACTATCTGATATTATTTTCTGTTGTTAGGTCATTACTGCTATATTGCTTGCCGACGTAAGTGGTGGACTTTTTTATTTGCAATTATATTGCTGCTGGATAATATTATCGCTGGATGTGCATTGTTAGTATTTGATGTAGTTTAGGCTGAGTTTATATGCTGTTGGGCAACATTAGTTGTATTCATGTTGCTTAGCAGGTGCCGCAAAGTTAAAAGATGTTTGATTGCTGGCATTTGTTGCCGTTCCAATCATGGTTATATTTGCCGAACTATGGCGTTTGGCTGTTTTCTCTAGGGCAGGATATTCTTGATCTAACTGAAGACAATTGTGGAAGTGGTAGTGGAATAATTTTCCACACTTTTAGATGTTTTTTAAATCTGCTGTTGTGAATGTTGCAGTGGTGGAATATTAGCATTTTGATGCAAAATTGCATTTTTATAATGTTCCAACGGCGCGGCTTTGGTATTAACTTCTGCAGCAAAACGTCGTGGTATCGTTGACCAAATTAATATTACTATCACCAATTTTTGCATGACATTGAGTTGATATTACATTTCGGGTAGGATTTGTTACAACGTTGTTAAACTTTGAGAATATGTTATAATAGTGCTATGATTACCATTCCCATTAAAAATCTTGTCGTCGTTAAAAGCCGCTAAGATACCACCACTTAGCTCCGGAAGGCTGTTGTTGAGATTGGCAACATTGTGGGATTGTTAGCACACACTGACTATTCTTCAGTAGTTGTTTTCTTCAGTCATTATTATTTATTAAAATACCAGAAGCAGCGCATCAGTAATTTCTTTGTTTGTTCGTGCAATATCGGCATACGATATTGGAGCTGCTAAATTGTGGTTTTTGCTTGCACTTAATGAATTATTGTTATTTCCCAAACTTTGAATTTTGGTTTTAAGAGCTCTTGTTGCGTGCGGCATTTGGAGCATTAGCTTTAGATGATTCGATTGGCAATGAATGTTTTTAATGGGTGCTCCTTAGCCGCCACTTTATTTTATTCACATCTTATGTGGATATTTCGCTTAGATGATTTTCTGCACACAAATTTAATGCAATATTATGTATATTTTTCATAATAAATTAAAATTTTTTACACAGCACATTTTATTTTATTTCTTTTGTTTACCTTTTTATAAAAATACTGGGCAATGTATATTTTTTTCTTCACACACATTGTTTTCAGGATGCCATCTATAGTTTAGCTCTTCACAAAAAGGGGTTAAAACAAAAACTGATACGGGCCTCTGACATCTGTCATTATTGCTATATCTGATTATGTCTGTGCTAAATACATAAACTTCCCTTCTGGAATAGTCGATATGGTAACACTTTCATTTTTGTTATTGAAGAGAGTTTTTGAAGATAGTGGCAATTCACTAAATCCTACTCTTTTTAAAGTAAGGAGCAAATCATCCAAAGCTGAATGCGCAATTTGGTTCCTAACAGCCCATGATCTTATCTCCTCACATTTTGTTTTGCCATCAGTATCAACATTATCACTGCACTCACCTGTATTTTGAAGCGCTCCACAACCAGATGTAGATGTTGCTGCATAGGGAAAATCCCTTTCCAAGTTGTCACTTTTTAACTGAATTTTCTCATTTGAGTTCAGCAATTCTTTAAATTTTTTACACTGGACTCATATGCCTTTTTTCTTTTGAAATTAAATTTTGAAAATTTCATTTCATTTTTTCACTTATTATGTTGTTTTACCTGCAACGATTTTTTTAAAAAGACGGACCGATATATTAAATTAAAACTTATAAGAACAAGCACTCAAAAAAAGCAATGCTAACTAGATTGGCATCTATATGTGTTCCACTCTAACATATGTGTTAGAAAAGGACTACGAATGCGAAATTTGTCTACATTGCCACTACCAAAATCTTTTGCTATACACTTTTTTTCCCAAAAAATCTCCAAAATATGTATACAAATTATATTATTGCGACAATAAATAAGCAAGTGACGAAAATATATTGAAGTATAATCAATAAATTTTCATAAAACTTTTATTCAAGTGATAATTAAATGAATATGTAAACATATGACTAATATCAAACAAACAATAAGCTTTACAAAACCCATCCTTCAAATTTCTCTGCGAAAACGAAACAAATCGTTACCAAAGGTTAGGTTAGGTTAGAGGGCCGTTGTCCCTGGCGGGACAATCCACTTGGGTCCGTCAATTCGGTCCCTTTGTGATGCCCTTAAGCAGAGGACCTCTTAAGGGATGTCCTCCGCCGTTTCAAACCATCCTGTACCCCTGAGGAAGGATGATATCCCTGAAAGCTCCATGTTTGCCAGGCTGTCTAAGTCTGACAGGAATCGGGAGCCCAGCGCCGCTACCCTTGCATTAGCGAGGGCAGGACACTGACACA
This sequence comes from Linnaemya tessellans, assembly GCA_951800035.1. Classification (NCBI taxonomy): domain Eukaryota; kingdom Metazoa; phylum Arthropoda; class Insecta; order Diptera; family Tachinidae; genus Linnaemya; species Linnaemya tessellans. Next base: position 60,968,940 of record OX637533.1, read on the forward strand.
GAAGATGGAGGACAGTTTCTTCCTCCTCCTCATCATTGCAGCTTCTGCAATAGTCGTTGTATATTAGACCCATCCTTCTAGCATGAGTCCCAAAGCTACAGTGTCCTGTCAGAACAGTCACCAGTTGACGCATGCGCGCCTTGTCAAATTTGAGAAGGTCGCGCGTTTTGCGCAAATCGTAATGGGGCCACGTGGCTCTCGCCACGAGGCAGTTAGCCACACTATCCCACCTAAGTTGAGCTAGTTTGTATGATTCGCTTTGAATCAGAGACTTACATCGCGCTAATGGAATGCCAGTGAAGTGACTGATCATTGAACTGTTCAATTCAGTCCCTTGTCTGGCAATCTCATCCGCAGTATGGTTGCCTGGACATCCAGAATGCCCTGGCACCCAAACCAGTGTCACCCTCGAATGTCTCGCTATCTCGTTGATAGACAGTCGGCATTCGACCACAGTTTTTGATGTACTGTACACACCACTAATAGCAGAGATGGCTGCCTTGCTATCGGTAACAATGAAGATATCATTCGATATCCTATAGTACCTTAGCCACCTCGCTGCCCGAGTAATAGCAGAGATTTCGGCCTGTAAGACAGTACAACCGTCCTGGAGCCGGAATGGAGATCTAACATTGAAGTTCTCCACATAGAAGCCTCCGCCCGTTCTTATTCCCCTTTTGGATCCGTCAGTGAAAACTCTAACTGAATCCTCGGGAAAGGTAATCCTGGCCACCTGTTCCCTGTCAACGACAATGGAACAGAAAAGTCCACCAAAGAAGGGTCTTGGTACACAGTAGTCAATGTTGGCATGGATTTCCGAGTGCTCTCTTAAAATCCTAGCATGCCCATAGTCAGTCCTAGTCCATGGACATACTGTATTCAACCTGACCGCTGAGAAAAGAGCCAGTTGTCTGGCCAGAATGTCAACCGGGAGCCAGTTTAGCATTGCAAAAATTGCTCCCGTTGGTGTAGATCGTAGTGCGCCTGTCATCAGTCTCGCTACGACCCGAAAGACTTTTTCAAAGGTCCTGCGATGAGCCTGCTTGTCCATCGCATTCCACCAAACCAATACCCCGTAAAAGAGTACTGGTTTAATAACAGCCTCAAGGATCCAATTGATCCCCTTAGGGTTGATACCCCATTTGAGGCCTACTGCCCTTTTGCATGTATAAATAGCCACTAAGGCCCTTTCCGCTCTCGCCTGTATGTTCTGATTCCATGATAGCTTACTATCCAGAATCACACCCAGGTACTTGGCGGTTTTAGATAGTTCCAAGGAGGTGCCGTTAAGCTTTGGGTGTATAAAGCTATCGGTCTTGTACCTCCTAGTGAAGAGCACCAACTCAGTCTTGGCTGGGTTGATGCCGAGCCCACAGCTGACGCTCCACCTACTCAGCAGAGCCAGCGCAGACTCCATACACTGAGATATGGTATCCAAGTGCTTACCCGATATCGCCACCGCTACGTCATCCGCGTACGCGACAGTCATAATCTGTCTGCGTTCTAGACTTAGCAAAAGCGAATTAATGGTCAGGTTCCACAACAGAGGTGACAGAACACCTCCCTGTGGAGTGCCCCGATAGACTGCCCTATACTCAGTGACATCCCCAATCGAGGCCCTGACTACCCTGAAAGTTAGTAAGTTTCTAACAAACCGGCATAAATTGTCATCAATCCCTACCGCTGCCATCCCATTGATAATGGAATCGGGTTTGACATAGTTGAAAGCACCCTCTATGTCCAGAAAAGCCCCCATAGTAAATTCCTTATACTCAAGAGATTTTTCTATGTGGCCCACTAGAGAATGTAGTGCCGTTTCCACAGATTTGCCTTTAGTGTAGGCGTGCTGTGATTTGGAGAGAAGCTCATTCGGAATGGTCATTCTCAGATGAATATCAATTACTCTTTCTAAAGTTTTGAGTAAAAAAGAAGTAAGACTTATCGGTCTGAAGTCCTTAGGCTTAGTGTGTGACGTCTTACCCCCTTTCGGGATAAAGACAACCTTGCACGTACGCCAAAATATAGGTATATAAGCCCTCCTAAGGCATTCACTGTAAATTACCGTGAGCCAAGGTAGGACAATGTCCGCATTTCTCTGTAGATCCGCTGGAATTATTCCATCTGGTCCCGGAGACTTGAACGGATCGAAGCTGTGTACAGCCCAGCGGAGCCTATCCATATCCAATGGAGTTGTGACTGCGCCTGTCGCCAAGCTGCCATCGGCAGTGCCTGTTAAAGGTGCCGCCTGGCTGCCAGGAAAATGAGTGTCGAGTAGTACGCTTAGCGTTTCTTGACTACTCATGGTCCAGTTACCACAGGGTTTCTGTATGTAGCTGGGTACAACCGGTGCGGTTGATAGCATCTTACGCAGCCTGTTGGTTTCAGATGAACCCTCCACATTACTGCAGAAAGCCCTCCAAGACCTCCTTTTTGCGTTCCTGACAAGATTCTTGAAGCGATTCACGGAGGTTTTGTATGCCGACCAGTCGCCTGATCGTTTAGCCTCGTTGAATAGCCTACGACATTCCTTTCGTGAATGTGCAATTTCCGGGCTCCACCATGGTGGTCTGGCCCTTCCCCTGCAAACCGTTGGTTTGCAAGCCACATTAGTAGCACAGCGGAACGATTCACTTAGAATCTCCACAGCAGAGTCGATGTCCCCAATATTTCTAATAGTTGGAGACGTCGATAAGGAGTTGCAGAGTACACTGTTCTGTAGCTCCCAGTCAGTCTTCTTTCTGTTAACTATAGGATTTAATCTACTTACACCTAACCCTATGCTGAAGTCAATATAGCGATGATCGGATAGGGAGCAGTCATCCGCAACCCTCCAGCCGCTAACCAGATTGGTGTGCTCTGCACTAACCAATGTTACATCTAAAACCTCTCTACGGTTAGACACAATAAAAGTGGGTTCTGAACCCCTGTTGACAATTTCAAGATTATTATTTAAAATGAAATCGAAGAGACACTCACCCCGCTCGTTAGTATCGCTACTACCCCAGGAGATGTGGTGTGAGTTGGCGTCAGCACTTATTATTATAGGTGTCCTCGTGCTTATCGCCCTTGACACAATGCCACGCACCTTGCCATTTGGTGGACTGCCCTCATGGTCATGCGCCATATAGCTCGAGACCACCCAAACCGTACCGGACGGGGTCTCCAGAGCAGCTGCTACAGTATCCCCATCACTGAAATCAGATAGGATAAAGATACGCAAAGAGTTTTTAGCCAAGATACAAGATCTAATATTACCTGTGCCTTTGGCAAACAATAGCTTGTAGCCCTTTAGTGTCAGTCCATGAACCCGTCCTTGGTGGACCCAGGGTTCCTGGACCATAACCAGCTCCTCCTTCCTCTCAACCACCCGGAGGAGCATCGCAGCGGATGCTGCTTTAGAGTGGTGAAGGTTTATCTGCGTCACCTTCACCATCATGTAGCGCAATTATGGTGGTGTTGGCGTCCTCTTGGCTGGATTCCAAGAGGGCGTCAGTGTCCTCATCCGCGACTGCCATCCGTTCAAAGAAGCCACCCACCATGTCTGAGACTGAGTGGGTGTCCTCTTGCCCGCATGAAGCTGCGTCCGACACACCAGCAGCAGCGCAGTCAACAGCGCCGTTGGCAGCGTCATCCCCTCGGTTGCGGTTCTTCCTGACATCGGTCCGGTAGAGGCGCAACAGAATCGTACTGAAACAGTAAAAGATTTTGTTGCCCCTCTTACGGATCGGTGCCAGAGATTCTTTGTTAAAAATCAGAACCACCTCCCTTCTAGACCTCTCGGGTGCATTCACCTTAGCTACCCTCCAGTCATGGGTGGGTAGATCCGGGTTACAGTCCTTAAGGATCTCAAGGATCTCCTTCGGGGAAGAAGGTTCAGCAGGAATTATGGTCAAGGCTCTTGGTCTTCTGGGTATGTCTTCCACGGAAACCACATCCAGCTTAGAGCCTTCCCACACCTCGCCAATAGCTTCGATGGCCTTCTTTAACAGAGACGCTGAGCGTTCATCCGTGCAGGCCATCAATTTAACGCCGTGCTGGTGCCAGCCAGCATCGACGCATTGAGGCGGCGGTCCCGGATTCTCCTTGCGGATTTTCCAGAACACTCCCGCCAGTTTTTGGTTGACCAAGTCCCATCTGGCATGGGAAATGGCACCGTCTGATGCATCCCTATCGATGATGGCCCTTATGAGCTTGCCTTTGGCGATCTCACTAAAGGTGCCTTTCGAAGGGATGTTCTTAGGACGTTTTGCCCTAGAAGCCCTAGCTGCATCGTTCTCCTCTTCCGAACGTTGCCGTTTAGGCGCCGCAACCGTGGCGGGTGCGGGGGAGGAGTTTATTTGCAGCCTCGACATATGAGCCTGTGCCCACTTTAGAGAGGCTGCCTGCTTTTCAGAAAGCTGGTCAGCCGGGATCGCACCGAGGTGCGAAATGGTTTTTAAGGCGGAGTGCCTCGCATCATTGGCCCTGCGTGTAGAATTTTTGCGCGAAGGATTACTGTTATTGCCGGGATTGGCAGTGGGTGACGCAGTACTGTGGCTAGAAGTAATCCTCTTTGCCTTTTCCTGCGCAATGTGCGCTTTGGAGGCGACGGGTTTGGACGGCTTAGGCCTTTCCATTCCCTTCGCACCAGAAGAAGGGGTTTTTACCGTTTTACCGGTAAGGACCTGAGCAGCTTTTGAGGTACTTGGAGCGAAAGACAGAGGTACCTCGCTGCTAGTGCTAGGGCAGCCACCCGTTGCCGGGTGTTTTGCCCCTTTTTCAACAGCAATCAGCCCGGTTAATCCAGGCTGATTGCCCACCACGTCAGTAGTCCGCAGACTGGTCGGGCCTGATGTGGACACCCGGCCAGCCTGAGCAGCAGTAGCTTTCGATTCACCGCGGCCTGCTACTTGCGCCGCGGGAATAGGGTCCCCGGAGATTGTTAAGCCCCTAACCGGGTACGTGGGGCTTGGCTTTTTATTTTTCATTTGTTGGTGGGTTAAAGGTTGCATTTTATACCTACTGCCAGGTTAAAAAGCTGCCGACCCACCTGGATACAGACGCAGACCATCAGCCGCCCCAATTGGGATACAGACGCTGATGGATTTGGACATGGTCCCTTGGACCGAAAAACGGACTGACTCGATAGCCGCCCCATGGGGAAAAACAGACGCTATCGAGTCCGGGAAGGGTGATTCTTGGACGGTACTTAGTTGTTGGCCACTCTGGCATGGGTGACCCTACCAGGGGCTACTGATATCAGCTGCCCCCGCCAGTACAGACCAGTCAACTAGACCTAAGCCTCCACATCGCGACAAGATGACCACCCGGCGTGGAGGAATCGTTACCAAAAATTGCATATAAATTTGCTTCATATGTGTTAGTGAAAAAATGTTGTGTATATTAGTTTCAGTCATTCATTTCTTGATCGCCGTGAAGAAAACAAGATTTGGATTGTAAGAAAACAATATTTTTTGTATGTATGTTATTAAAAACAGATTAACAGCTGATGTTATCAAGACTTTTTGTTTTGACACAAAAGCACGTGCGTTTATGATAGTATATATGCCACGTATTTAGGGGGGTTGTTTTAACTATTTGCTTATAACTTAAAAAGTATAACTTTGCGCCTAACGACGCTACCTGCAATCGAAAGCTTACAAAAATGCGCGTCGATTGCGATAGATATCATATATTTCTGTGCGGTACGAAAAAAATTGTGGGTGCAACAAATTTTGCAAAAGTTGACGAACACCGAAATATATCTTTTTACTCAAAAACTAGAAAAATGGTATATTGCAGTCTGTGGTGAGAAGTGCTGTTACATTCCATCCATTCCTTATACATGCATTGCATCATAGCCAAATAAAATATGGTAGCGCTAGTTTTTATTTCATGGTGGTTGGCCACTTGCACAGACAACAAGAGCTCTTAAAGCCAACATTCTAGATTTGGGATATAACAATAATTCCTTGGATGCGAGCAAAAACCACAATTTAGCAGCCGTATGCCGATATTTCGCGAAAAAACAAAGAAATTGCTGACGCTGCCGCCGCTTATGCTTGTGGTATTTTAACAAATGATGAAATTCCCACTGAATGCTGAAATGCTGATGCTTCAACACACAACAGATTCCTTAATCTACTGAAGAAAAGTCGATGTCTACTAACAGTCCCACAATATCGCTAGTCTCAACAACAGCCGACAAGATTCTTAATGTGAATGCTAACTCTTTTGCCGCAGAAGTTAATACCAAAGCCGCGACGTTGGAACAGTATAAAAATTAAATTTTGCATCAAAATGCCGAATATTCCACCACTGCAACATTCATAGCAGTATAAAAGTCTAAAAGTGTGGAAAATGATTCCACTTCTACAATAGCATAACTGTCTTCAGCTATATGGCTTCGTTCAATAGTAACAGTTTAGATCAACAATATCCTGCCCTAGAGAAAACAGTCAAACGCCATAGTTCGGCAAATGTAACCATGATTGGGACGGCAACAAATTCCAGCAATCAAACATCGTTTAACTTTGCGGCATTGGTAGCGCAGGAGTTTCAGTCAAACAAAAGCAACCCAACAGGAGAGTACTAAACTTAACAATTTTCTTTCCAATACCAAATGTGCAAGTGTTACATTCATTACTAGATAATTTGGAAATACAACAACTGCCACTGCCACAATAATTAGAGGCATGCAATGATATTAAGCCAATAAAAATTAATGGTCAGTGATTAAATGCTCCAGTATATACACTTTTGATTAAAAAATCAATTTAGTTTTGTACTATTATATTTCGGCATTCGTCGACTTTTCAAATAATGTTGCACCCGCAAGTCTTTTCGTACCACACAGAAATATATGATAACTATCGCAATCGACGCGCATTTTTGTAAGCTTTCGATTGCAGCTAGCGGCGTTAGGCGCAAACTTATACTTTTTAAGTTATAAGTAACTTTTGCAAATCTTGTTGTGCCCACAAGTTTTTTCGTACCGCACAGGAATGTCTGACAACTATCGCAATCGACGCGCATTTTTGTAAGCTTTCGATTGCAGGTAGCGGCGTTAGGCGCGAAGTTATACTCTTTAAGTTATAAGCAAATAGTTAAAACAACCCCCATAAATTCATTTCATATATACGATCATAAGCGCACGTGCTTTTGTGTCCTCTCTCGAAAAAATATATGCAGCAATATTCGTAAACAAAACAAAAATCTTGTTAAAACTATATTTAGCAGCTGTTAATCTGTTTATATGACATACATACAAAAAATCTTGTTAAAACCAAAAAATGTGGCATCTTGTTTTCTTCACCTATGTCATTTCTTGTAGGGTATATAGTTATTGTATACCAGGGCGCACTTAACCAGGTGGCAGCGTTAAGAATGTAAACAATTTTATGCTCTTATTGGATTTTTGTTTGTTGTGAGTTTGCACTGTCAAAGATTGCTTAACCCTTATGTGCGCACCAATGTACCCGGGTGCCTTTGGCGTCTTCAATCAAAGTTTTGTCATTTAAATAGATAACTTGGGTATTTGAAATTTTTTGATTACTACTAACTTTCAAACTATTGAGTTATTGTGCAGACGCGAGTCGAAATTTTGTGGTTGTAATTTGCCTGGGAGACCATTTTATTTTAAACAGCCTTTACTGCGCACCAAGGTACCCAGCTACCTGTACGGGTTTTATATAAGAAAGCGGCCATTGCAAGTATATTATTTGAATCTGTTAGTAGCTTTGCATGAATAAATAAAAATCTGCATAAGTTAAAAACAAAAGCAATTTATTTGATCTAATTTGAAAACAGAAACATAAAAAATCAAAAAGAGAAGTAACGTTTTAGTGTAAATCTATCGAACAGTTTGAACATATTGGTCGACTAATAGAGTGTTGACTGCAGATTGGCTTGAAACAGCCAGTACAGTATGGAAGATGTTGCAGTATCAAAGTTTGGTATATAAAAAATTTGTATAGTATTTTTTTGACACAAACCTTTTAAGATTTTTTAAGAGTTTTCGATGACGATTACTAGAGTGATGTTTTAAATTCCATATACATATACAATATAGGATGCTAGTGCTGCTATATCAATAGCATTAAAAAAGTGACAATGGCCATCGCCTTGTTCTAGTTTGTCCATATTATCAACTCATCCTTTTGTTTTATTATAATACATTGTAATTTCCGGTTTTGCACAAGTGTTGGGTTCAACATTAGGTTCGGCGTGCATAGTAGATAGCATAATAACTGTTGTAGTGTAGTTTTTAAAGGCAATAGTTATATCTTTTTACCTGGAGAGTCCCGTGGGATTCGCAGGTTCTTTATTAGAGCTTGGTTTACTACAACTGTGCTTAACTAACTTAGAACTAGCTATTTATACTTTCTTAAAATTAACTATAAAATAATATATTGCAATTAAGCTATTTTCTATTGACTTAAATAATACAAGAGTATTTCACCATTCGTTAACGCAAGCAGTATTTAAGTTGAATGTACATTACTGCTGCGCCAACGAATTAGTGCAAAGTATGTATATGTAGGAGGGATGTTCGATAATGCTTCACAACATCCCTCCCTCCTTAATGGAAGAAAACATCTATACAATGATGTTTTTCTAACGGAAGTTTCTTATTCTATGTACAATTTTTAAAGCTATTTTTTATGATATATATTTATGTGTATTTTTTTTCTATTGATTACCTCTTAAATTTGGTGCGCTGGAGTGCTCGGTGCTGGTGGTGGGGGTGTAGTTTTCTGTTCTTGGAGATGGCTTTCCACAAGCTGGTTCAAGTTTTCGCTGCGATTTGGGAACTCGTTATTTATCTTGACCTTTAGTTGACGCCGGTCTCTGCATAACACTAATATCGCTACTATTGTCACTACCGCGACAATTGCTGTCAAGGAGAATCCGATGCTACTTGTAACGTTTTGATGGAATTGAATCTCCTTAATGGTTTCGATATTGCTTATCTGGGCTACTTGTATTTTCTCCAGAGTGGGTTTAATTTTTGTTGTGATATTCCTGTTGTTCCCCACTAAGAGGAATTTCTGGGTTACATCCACTATTTTGCTGACGTAAACCTGCCCACCTATTGTTATACTGCAGTTGCAGAATGAGAAAAGGTAGTTGCCTGTGAGATTGGCACGTCTGTCATCACAGTTGGTGGACATTGAGGTTCTGTTAGCATTTATTACCACGATTGTACCCTCTTCTACCAATTCCACGGTTTCTTCTTCGTGCGAAATCAAACTACACTTACCACGGAAAATGCAGCTTTGTTGTGGTATAAGGCTCTTGAAATCTTTCTCTCCGGTGTAGCTGAAGACTGTTTTATCGAGTTTTACAACGTACTCTCTGGGGGAATCAATTTGATGGTGACTGTCGTTTGGAACGGGTATTATCAATGACCTCTTTAGGCTGACTGTTTCGATGGGCAACTTTATTACGAACATTAGCGTGTTGTGCTTGCGTAATGCCACTCCCATCTGCATTTGTTGTATGGTCCCAATATATATTTTATTCTCTTCAATTTCCTCAGTTGTCAGTAGGGCGGGGTTGAATATTTTCATCCTTGCCAAAGCCACGGATTCTTTTATGATCTTCACTTGACTTTTCATATCAACTAATTTGAAAAGTTGGAAAATCGCGACGTCTCGGTAATGTTGACTTTCTGAGTCCAACTTGATCTGTGTCAAGTCGTTCAGCGTCCTTCTGTTGTCATTTATTGCCTCAACCATTCTGTTGATGGAGGAATTGAATCTGTCGTTTATAGATATCTGATGGTTTGACTCTTCGACGATTTGGTGATCGTTTGCATCAACTACCTTGAAATGCTGATTTATCTGCTCTCGGTCCTCATCATCCAATGTTCCATACAGCCACTTCATCACCTTCCCTCCAATATTCAGCAATGCCCGTTTTACGCGGCCCGGCAAAAGTGTGTGTAGACCGTCTTCAATCTCTTTTATTTCCATCAAAATTAGTTCCCGATAGAGAGTGGGCAGAACTGCCGACAAGTTACGATGAACCTCGTTTACAGAGTCTGATATTTGTTGAACGTTGATCTCGTGCAGAATATACTGAAGCTTCGATGCCATTTCGTCCCCTCCCATTTGTATCTCCATCAGGGATTCCAGTTTTTCCATCCCCATCTCCTCATTAGTGATTCTTACTCCGTCTTGTCTTATCTTTCGTCTGTAACCTCCTTTGCTAATACTTGTTTTTCAATTTATAAAAAGAAATGTTTCTTTTATTTTTTTAACTTTTAATTTTGGGGTTTTTGTTTTGTTGAGATAATGTTTTTTTTTTAAGTGCATCAAATATTTGAGTTTTGTTTCTATTAATAAAGAAGGAGCTCTACTCCTTGTACATTTTCTTTGTTTTAATTAATTTTAGTTTTTTTTCTTATTTGCTTGTTTCTATTTGTATATTTTTTATTTTAATATTGTTTTTCTAAAGTTTATGCTGTGTAGGTTTTTATTTAACATTTAAGCAATATTTTTATTTTTGGTTTTTTTAACGTAACCTAAATTTCAAAAATATTCATGTTTTGTTTGAAGATATTTTTTATGTTATTTAATCGATTTTTTTATTTAATTTCTACAAATACATTTAATTATATATGTGGTTTTGCATAGTAATAATGAAAGAGTAATGTTTTGTTTTAAGATATATATTAATAGATGTTTTTTTTTATATTTTGAATTTACGGATAAAATGTATGCAAATTTTTATTTTAAATAATGTTTTTTATTGCAACTTTAATATAAAAAAATATTTGACATGGTTTTTGTCTCTTGTGAATAACTTACAACCGCTTAATTGCATTTGTTGTTTTATTTGCTTTTTATTAACTGACCTATCACAAGAAAGACATTGACGGAATCATATTACGGAAAAATATTATGTGTACATGTAGTATTAATTGTTATTATATTTTCTTTTCTTGTCTACTCTGCCCTTAAAATTTTTTTTTTAGTTGCTATATTCATTGGAGTATTCGTAAATAAATTCGCTGTAGTTGCAAAATAGTGTCCCATATTCGAACACTTTATGGAAAATTAGGTAAACATTAAAGGTTATTGCACTCTGATATATGGAGTAAACGTATTTATTATATTTTTGGTTTATCTTCTACAAAACGTCTTATTAAACTGACTGTTCCCTATTTCTCGGTCTCTGTGTAGCCTTACTAAATTTTTATTATATGTCTTTGCTTTATTTTTTATTTTTAGTTTTATGTTTACTGGTGTTGGTAGATCTATAATCTCATATGGTCCTTAACATAGAGGTGAAAATTTATTTTTACGGGCTTCGTTCTTTAACCAAACTCTTTGTCCTATTTCATACGCTCTGTATTTTGCACTCTTGTCATAATATTGTTTTGCCCTTAACTTTGCCTTCTCTTGATTTATTTTTACAATTTCGTGTGAACGTTGAATCTGGTATTTTAGAATCTTGTTATAATCCTCCATGTTGTATAGGGATACAGGGGGCGTTTTCAAACTCATCGGTATCTCAAACTCAAACCCGAATAGAACTCTTGTCGGCGTTTGCTTTGTCGTTGTATGTTTGCTGTTGTTGTATACACGCATTGCGTGATTGAGCCATTCGTCCCAGTTGGTACCATCTAGATTGACAAAATGTCTCAGAAATTCGGCTAAAGGTCGGTGAGCTCTTTCCAAGGCACCATTTGCCTGTGGGTGGTAAGGAGTGGTTAGCAGTTTCTTTATTCCCAGGAGCTTACATGTTTCTTTGAACAATTTCGATGTGAAGTTAGACCCGTTATCCGTTACTAACACCTTGGGAATAAAGTATCTCGAAATTATTTCATTAAAAAAAAACTCGAGCTATTGTTGAGGCCTCTGCATCAGCTACTGCGGCGCACGCGAAAAATTTTGAAAAATCATCCTGAAAGGTGACAATATACTTGTTTCCTCTGCCGGATTCTGGCAACGGTCCTACAAGGTGCAAAAAAAATTTTTCAAAGGGTCTTTTTGACGTGCTTGTTATAACCAATGGCACCTTTTCGACTTTTGAGCATTTGTTCTTCTGGCATAGAGTGCACGTTGCTACATAGGTTTTGATTTGCTGGTACATACCGGCCCACTTGTATTGATTCCTGATGCAGGAGTAAGTTTTGTATGTCCCTTGGTGTCCACCCAAAGGTGTATCATGAAACGTTTTTATTACCTTGTTAATATTTTCCACATTTGTCAAATAGACTGCCGTATCCTCTTGTTCCACGTCTTCACTCCTATTCACTTCATCCATAATCTCTTCATTATTTCCCTTTTTATATGCGTTTGCCTCTTGTGCCTTTGCCACTCATATTTTCCACTGGGAGACGACTAAGTGCGTCAGCGTTTTGGTTGATTTTCCCCGGCTTATACCGTATCTCGAAGTCGTATTCTAAAAGTTTGAATCTCAGTCGACCCAATCTGCCTTCTTGATCCTTCAAATTGGCTATTCCTTTCAGAGGCTTATGATCTGTAAAAATGGTAAAATGTCTACCAAGCAAATAGGGCCTAAAAATCTTAGATGCCCACACGATGGCAAGGAACTCCTTCTCTATGGTAGAGTATCGTTTCTCCGTATGACTTAGCACTCTGCTTGCGAAGTATATGGGTAAATCACAACCTGGCTCTCCTTGAGAAAGTATGGCTCCTAATGCTTCATTGCTAGCATCCGTAGTCAGAATAAATGGTTTTGTGAAATCAGGATACCGCAACAGTGGAGGACTTGTTACTGCAACTTTTAATTTCTCCATTGCTTGTTGACACTCCTTTGTCTATTCAAATTTTGCGTTCCTCAATCGTTTGTTCAATGGCAATGCAATTTCAGATGACCTTGGTATGAACTTTCTATAATAGTTGATAAGCCCCAAATTGTAGCTCCTTGACATTTCTGGGAGGCGGTATATCTTTTACTGCTTTTGTCTTATGGGGGTCCGGTAATACTCCGTTTTCCGAACATTGATGTCCTAGATAAACTACCTCTCTTTGCAGGAAATTAAATTTTTCAGGGTGCAGCTTAAGGTTGTGTTTCCTTAAAACGTCCAGTACTCTTTTAAGTCTTAACTGATGATCCTCTAGCTTTCTCCCGTAGATTACTATATCGTCCAGATATACGAAACAGTCGATTCCCTGTAGACCCGTTAATATTGAATTCATAATCCTCTGAAACGTGGCTGGTACCCCTGTCAATCCGAAAGGCATACGATTGAACTCGAAATGTCCTATGTTGGTGTTGAACGCGGTTTTTTGCGTATCATTAGGGCTCATCAGAACTTGGTGGTACCCGCTTGCCAGGTCTAGGGTAGAGAAGTATCGGCTGTAGCCAAGTTGGTCTAGGATCTCATCAATTCTTGGTATAGGGAAAACCTGTTTTATTGTAGCCTCATTCAATTTCCTGAAATCCATTACCAAACGCCATTTTTTCTCTCCGTCCTTAACTGCCTTTTTGGGTACTAGGAGTATTGGAGAGTTCCAAGGGGAAATACTACGGGAGATAATTCCATCTTTGATCATTTGGCCTACTTGTCTATTAATTTCATTTCGGTGGGCCTCAGGTAACCTATACTGTTTAGTATTGATTGGGGGCTGAGTAGGGTCAGTTGGTATTTTATGCTTAAGTACATTCGTGAATGTAATATTGTCCCCGGGTAGGGGAAATACATCGTCGTATGATCTTAAAATGATTTCGATTGACACCCTCTCTTCCGAGTTCAGATCTCGCTTCAGGCGCACCGTGTCTAATAGCAATCGGGTTCTATGTCTGTTGTGCGCGGAATCTATTGTATTTATCGCTGCTGTCGGCGCTATCCGGAAGTTTAAAGGGTTGTCCCAACTCATAATTACTTTTTCCTGTATATTCACTGCAAAGTCATTGGTGTTCAGAATTGGAACGAATGCTGTACCCTCTCTGATCGACGTTAGAGTTTCACCTACAAATACGCCTGGTGAAATTTCTACTTTGTTTACTATTATGTCTCCGCTAGCATTTTTAACTGCTACTGCCACAATTCCCTGAGATCGTCCTTTCACAAAAACATTATCTGCTATATATAACTGGGGATTTTCCGAAACTAGTGGTAAGGAAGCTATTTCTTTCTGGTTCTCAAAAAATTATATGTTCTTGGTAATTGTATCGGTAATCGACTTATTCCACATCATATCTCTGCCCAATAAACCATCTGCGGGCAATATGCTACCCTTCGGTACTACGTGCATTTTCAAACGTAATCTGTCTTCGTATTTATGGTTCACCATCACAGTTTTTTTGGTATTTATGTTTCCCCCAAATGCTCCTGACAACGTCTTCCGCTCATTCTTGTTGATTTCTGTTGTTGCTGCCAAAGCTTCATTTTTTACTAGTGTGGTGTCTGCTCCTGAGTCCGCCAATGATAACAGTTTCTCCTCTTTTGCTTCTTTGCAGGGGAAACTTATATATGCATCGTTTATATCGTATTTTTCATTACTAGCATTATCCCTTTTCAGACTCAGTTCCCTTCGGGACTCTGAGTGATATGTGTGGCGGTTTGCCACGTTTTGTTTCTTGCTCACTTTCTCTTTTATACTTGTCCACGTCATCATTATAAATTGTAACATTATTGCCATATAATATACTGATTTTCTTAAAATTTTTCTACTGGTGTTACAAGCCTTGTATGCCGCATTTATGTACCCTGCACCACTTATCATTTTTGTATGAGCCTTTTTCTTCCGACGCGATCTTTTGGGTGTACTTACTGCTTTTTTCTTCATATTTATTTTAATCTCAGGATGCTGATTATCTTCCTCCTCTGTCACATTTATGATGTTTATGTCTAAATTTATGATGCTGAAATTCTCATGTTTTTCAGCTTTATCGCCAACCGGTTGTGTTTTCCTACATGTTTTTTCATCAGTATGTTTTTCATATATTCTTTTTCTGCGGGTTTTGTCATTCCAGTCAATTAGTTGTGACTGGGCCAATACCCGTTTCCCGAATCCTGTCTGCCGTTTGTGTACCTGTTTCTATTGCCAGTAGTATTATCATTTCTATTTCTATTCTTGTTGCTACCATTGTTGTCTCTGTTTTCGGGGCAATTGTAGGAAATGTGTCCCTGTCAACCGCATCTATAACAACGTTGCTGCTCGTTTTTGTTAATTTGATTTTGCCTTATATTTTGAGTTTCTTGCCTTGCATAATTTTGAGTATTGATTCTGGGATTATGTGGTTGTGGGTTTCTTCTAAAGTTGTATTCTGCACGTTCTTGTCGTTTGGCTTGAGTATAACATTCATTCAACATATGTCCAGGTTTATTGCAGAAACTGCAGTACCTTGAAGAACTCATAGAGGTAAGATTATTATTGGGCATTGGCTGGTTATATGTTTGTTGGTTCAAAGACAGTTGTCGTACTTCTTTCAACAATTGTTGCACCGTCTCAAATAAGGGTTCCTCGGCTTGCACTGTCATAACATTTGGATATCTCGTATTAGTGCCTAAGAGATTTTGAGCATTCTTTGTAATTTTTAGTAGATCAGCCAACTTGTCATTTTCATGCCCGATGAACTTTGCCACTAACTTGGGATCTCGTAAACCCCTTATGTAGCTTCTTACCGCTGATTGATTGCAATGGTCGGTCATAGATTTTTGATGAGAAACATCTTGCCATTGTGTCGCAATAAGCTCTGTTGCATTTCTAAGTAGTCCTTCCAATCTTTCTCCAAATTCATATGCACTCTCTGTTGAACTTTGCTTATTGTTAAAGATCAATTCTTGTATTTCCGTTAGCGTCTTAGTTTTTATAAATTTCTCTTTAATAGCCATGCACAGTGATTCTATTGTAGTGAATTCCTTATTGTGGAAATACGAGTAAGCATTTCCAAAGAGCCTAGTTTCTATGCATTTGATTATGTCAACAACATTACCCGGTTCACCTAGTTTATCCTTTGCTATCATACATCCTTCAATAAATTTATTTGTCTCAGCTGTAAGTTCGGGCCTCTCCGTTCCATAGAATATCGGCACGACATGAGATATATTTTTCAAAAGTTCCGTAAAAGTTGTAATATTGGTTGTATTTGAAGAATTGTTGACTAAAAGTGTTTTCGTAGTTCCCCCTGCAACTCTTGTATTATTAATTTTAGCGTCTCAATTTGCTGAGTTTTTTCCTCAACAACTTTCCTGTTCTCAACGAATTTCTGCAGCTGTTCTGGAGTCAACCTCGTGTTAACGTGTTGCGCGAGCTCTTTAAACGCTTGGTTTTCTTGCTGGCTGTCTTGAATTTATTGTTCGGCTTCTTCTATGGTTTTCTTCAAGCTTTCGTTCTGCTGCTTCAAGATCCTGTTCACTTGTACGTATTCTTCTATTTCTTTAGATATAACTGAATTTTTCTGATGTTCCTGTAACACTTGCAACTCTTCTAATAAAATATCAATCTTTTCGAACTCACTTATATTTCCCTGGCTTCGCCATGGGAATGTGTTACTAACTCTATATACTCCTTTGTATTATTGATATACTTAATTAAATTCCACACTCGCTCCGAAATTTCTCTAGTTTCCACCTGCGTTTTTTTCAATTCTAATTTTAAATCTTCCATATATAAATTTCTTCCTAACTAATAAAAAAACTATGCCATTTATATATATATATATATATATATATATATATATTCCTATTACTCTAATTTAAATACCCATACCAAAAAAATTTTCATTTTGCTGTATAATGACTCTAGCAAGGACGGTCATTCGTAGCTTTTACACTTTTTTTTTACACCAATACTTACCATGTATACTGGTTCCATTTGTATCCCAAGAGCAATTTGTTCGTTGTAAAGTTTGCCCATAAAATTTATACAACTGAAGGCAGCTAAAATAGCTAATTAAAACCTTGAGGAGCTAATAATACTGACACACGAAACATCCAATTCCTTCAACAAACACCAAGTACCTATTGAATTGAATTGAGCTAAATTAGCTTTCCAATATCAGAATATGTACTTATTCTCTGTTGACAGATATCAAAACAAATAATACTCTGCGAATACCGACTGCGCCAAATGTTGTAGTGTAGTTTTTAAAGGCAATAGTTATATCTTTTTACCTGGAGGGTCCCGTGGGATTCGCAGGTTCTTTATTAGAGCTTGGTTTACTACAACTGTGCTTAACTAACTTAGAACTAGCTATTTATACTTTCTTAAAATTAACTATAAAATAATATATTGCAATTAAGCTATTTTCTATTGACTTAAATAATACAACAGTATTTCACCATTCGTTAACGCAAGCAGTATTTAAGTTGAATGTACATTACTGCTGCGCCAACGAATTAGTGCAAAGTATGTATATGTAGGAGGGATGTTCGATAATGCTTCACAACATAACTGCCTTTTTCTTTTTTGGCACATTGGAACATAAAGTCGTCCCTTTAATAAAAGCAAAATGTGTAGTATATAATGATCTGAATCATATTTCAAACCATTATAAAAAATTTATAACCATATTTATTTTATCAATCAATGAAATGTTGTATTCAATTCAGTTTTAAATTTTTAGCATAAGACTAATAATGTGTTTTTTTTTGCCGCAGACATAAGGGTTAATTCTATTTATGTTCAGAGCTTCTTTTTCCTATGCTTTTCACAACAGGGATGGAAAATGACTATTTTATTTTGTACCAACTAAATAAGCAAAGTGTACTTTTCACATCATGGCGGTACCATTTTTTATATATGAAAATAAATATATTTTTACAAATTCACAAGTATATAACAAAATATTTTAGATCCATAAATTTTGTTAAAAAAGATATTTTAATATACAAATTTTGTTATTATAGAAACAATTAAATATATTCATTGCAAATTCACACTCATAGAAACAAAGAATACATAGACAAAAATAGTCCCACTCAGTTCAAAGGAGATGGATGTTCTAAGACAAGTCTAGATGATCAAATGGTGGTTGATAAGTTCTGAGATTAACACAAAACAAGAAAGTAATTAGCCCCCATGCTTAGAAAGTAACTAAAAAACAAAAACTAACTGTACAAATTGTTTAGATCTAGGTAAGATGACACTGAAAAACATTTTAGTTGCGAAAAAGCATCATACTAATAGCAAGACTGTCTCGAAAATTAGTTATTCTTTATCAGTTACTTTGATCGAGTAAAGGAGTAAAACAAAGACTCCATAATTTCAATAATGCTGGCTCGAATATTGCCATACAGTAAATTAATTATTATAAATCATAAAAAAATTTACTTTTATTAACTGATTATTTAAAAAATGTCTGTTTTTCAAATAAGCTTATAACAAACATAAAATAATTTTTATAGATTAGTCCGATTGATTGAGATATATAAATTGTACCAAGTAATTCGCGGTAGTACCACAGGTCGGAAATGTACCCTAAAAAGTTCAATTGTAGCATGTTTTCCATTTGTGTTTCACTCATGTTTTGACATTCAAAACTTTATTACACAAACAAAAACACCTATGTTGTTGTATTGCTGTAGTTGTATCCCTTACGCTGCCACCTGGTTTAATTACGCCAGGTTAGGTTAGGTTAAAAGGGCTGCCCGCAGTAAGCGAGAAAAACACTCGGAGGCCATCAAAAGGCCCATTGTGATGCCCAAGAGGACTATACCCTACACACTCTTCTCAAGACGAAGTGGTGGTTCCTGAGAACCATCCAGAACTTCTCACAAAGCCCGCCAGGGAAGCCAGCGGTGCATCCCTGAGGCAGTCAAGATCCCGCAGGAAACGAGAGCCTAGATGTCTAAGCCTACGCTCCTGCAGGGCCGGACAGTCACAAAGGAAATGCTGTACGGACTCCTCCTCCTCCTCATCGAAGCAGCTCCTGCAGCGGCCATCATGGGGAAAGCCCAAACGCTCCGACATGTGCCCAATTGCACAGTGCCCCGTCAAGACCCCTACCAGGAGTGCCAACGGCTGTTTCCCAAAAAACAGAAGTTGCCTAGTCCTAGCTCTGCTAAGCGAGGGCCATAGAGTTTTGGAGACCCTACAGGTAGTAATACTTGACCACCTGTTTGTCACCTCCCTCCTTGCCCACCTCTGAATTCTGCCCAGCAGCTCAAGTGAGGGAATGTCAATGTCCCTACGCGATACTGCTTCATCCAAGGCCGAACCCGCTCTCGCGCATTCGTCCGCCATCTCATTCCCCTGAATGCCTTCATGCCCTGGAACCCAAACCACATTGACATCATGCCCCCTAAGTCTGGCCAGAGATTGAATGCATGCCAGTACACATCTCGACTTTATAATCTCCGAACCCAAGGCTCTAATTGCTGCCAGACTATCTACACAGATGTCAATAGTTCTTGCCTCCAAATTGAGCCCATGAATCCTTAATGCTGCCTCGGTAATGGCATAAATCTCTGCTTGGAAAACTGTCGAGGTATCGGGTAGCCTGAGCGATACCGAAAGGCCGAGACCCTCGGAAAATACCCCCGAACCAGTGCCAGTGTCCATCTTCGAACCGTCCGTAAAAACCAAAGTTGAATTACTACGAGTCGCAGAGTTTTCCATCCAGTCCTTCCTCTCCGGGAATGCGACTGAGAAGGATTTGTCGAAGCACATGACCGGAGTCATATAATCAGTCCGTCCCCCCAGGACCTGCCCTCCTACCTTTTGTAGGATAATGCCATGTCCCGTACGATCATGCCTGAAACTGCCCGACTCCATGAGCCTGAGGGCAGATCTGGCAGATATGTACTTGATGTATATATCAAGGGGAGCCAAATCAAGCATTGTCTCTAGACTGGCCTGAGGGGTCGACCTCATTGCGCCAGTCACAGCAAGACATGCTAGCCTCTGTACCTTGCCCAGTATAGAGAGATATGTACTCTTGTCCACAGCCCTCCACCAAACAAGTGATCCATAAGTAAGAATGGGTCTGATCACCGCCGTATACATCCAGTAAAGGATGTACGGTTTCAACCCCCCTCCTCCCTGAAACTCTCTTGCATGCGTAAAACGCACATAGAGCCCTCCTCGTTCTATCCTCCACATTTCGTCTCCACGATAGTTTAGAGTCTAGAATAATGCCGAGGTACTTCGCTTCCCTCGAGAGTCCCAAGCTCATGCCACCAAGGCATGGTGGCCTAAAAGCCGGGATCTTATATCTCTTGGTAAAAAGTACCAGTACAGTCTTCGAAGGGTTTATGCCTAGACCGTTCCCCTTGGCCCAGTCCAGTAGTTCGTTCAGCGTCGATTCCATGAGTTCACTTATCGTAGGCAGATATTTACCCCTTATAAGGAGCACAACGTCATCAGCATAAGCAACTACCTTGGTGCCACCTGCGTTCAACCTGAAAAGGATGCTGTTCAGGACAAGGTTCCATAGGAGCGGAGACAGAACTCCCCCTGCGGAGTGCCCCTTGTTACAGCCTTCCTCCTCGTACTCATGCCCAAACTGGATACTATGGATCTGCTCCTAAGCATGTTCCCTGCCCAGTCCGTAATTAACTGGTACGCTCCGATCTCTCTGAGCGCCCCAGTTATCGAGGATATGTTCAGATTGTTAAAAGCGCCCTCTATGTCTAGGAAGGATGCCATAACAAACTCCTTCTTGTCAAGGGAATCTTCTATAGTGCCGACAACATCATGCAGCGCCGTCTCCACCGACCTACCCTTCTGGTAGGCATGCTGTGCACCGCAGAAATTCTCTGGCGAGAGAAGTTCCCTGACATACAAATCAACCAGTCTCTCCAGTGTTTTCAATAGAAAAGATGACAGACTGATTGGTCTGTAATCTTTAGCGGTACCGTGGTTTATCCTCCCCACTTTTGGAATAAATACCACAGTAACCTCCCTCCACTCCATAGGAATGTACCCGTAAACGAGACTTCCCCTAAAAATGGTTAGCAGCCATGGTAAAATCGCCTCCATGGCATGCTGCATCAGCGCTGGGAAAATACCATCTGTCCCCGCTGACTTAAAGGGTTTAAAAGATGTCACTGCCCATCTTACCCTGGCTGACTGCACAATGGAGTCCACCAAATCACTCCCTAGGATAGCTGTTTGCACGGGGACGACAGTACCACGTACGTCCGCCCCGTCCTCGCAATCCGGAAAGTGAGTTTCCATTAGTAGCTCCAGGGTATCCTCGCTGCTTTCAGTAAAAGTCCCGTCAGGCCTCATAAGGGATCCCGGCGTGCTAGGCTCCTTAGAGAGTAGTTTTCTTAGGCGGGAAGCCTCAGATGTGCTCTCCAAGTCACCACAGAAACGCTTCCACGATTCCCTCTTTGCCTTCCTGGTTTCGCTCTTGAAGGCGTTGAAACTCCTACGATAGTTATCCCAGTAAATAATATATTTGTTTGAGTCTTGAGGTTAATTTATATTAATATTCGATATTTCGCTAACCATCGGTTAGCTTCTTCAGGAAATTATTTAGTTTTGTCAAAAATTTTCTTTTCAATTAGTATATACAAAATTTTTTTAACAACATAAATCAAAAATTTTAAATATTAAAAAATACTAACTCTAAAATTAAATTAAAACAATTTTAAATATTAAAACATACTAAATCTAAAATGTATAATTATTATAAATTTTAATAATATATAATAATATAATGAAAACCGATGTGTGTGTATTAACTACAATTCTTTTAATGTTGTGTAATTAAATAAATATTATATATTAGTAAAATTTTAAATATTAAAACATACTAACTCTAAAATGTATAAAGACTATAAATTTTAATTATATATAATAATATTATGAAACCGATCTGTGTGTTAACTACAATTCTTTTAATGTTACGTAATTAATTGTAAACAAAATTATAAAAATTTTTTTTTTTTTTTTTATAAAAAATTTTTTTTAAACATAATACGTCATAAAGCTTATGGTAAATTATCTTAACATATGCATACAACGCAAATAATTTAACATAATTATTATTATCAATTTTAAATTTATACATGCATGCATATGTCAAAATATTTTATATATTGTGTATATAATTTAACATAAACAAATAATTCTAATAACTTAATTTCTATGAATTAAATATCTATAGTTTTGAGCTAAATTGTCAGTATCTATCTTAAAGTTCATTCGTTCTCTAACAGGTATATTAATAATTTCTAACATTTCTAACAAAAGTCTTCGTTTATAATTACTTTCTGTTCTTAAAACTGATGCACTTTCAAAGTCAGGATAGTGATTAAATTTAAAACAATGAGATGATAATGCTGTTTTTTCTGAATTAATGTGTCTATATTTTTGATTACTTTTATGTCCTGTTATTCTGGTTTTTAATTTATTTTTTGTTGTACCTATGTATACCTCATTACAATTGACAGATCCATTCCCTTTACATGGTATTTTATAAACTATATTTGATCTATCCCATTTTGTCACTCTATCTTTCATATTACTAAATAGTTTATTGTTGGTACTATATGTTTTGAAAGCCATTTTATATTTTTGAGTATCAAATATATTTGATTTCTCTAATCTTTCTGACATTTCTGGTATGTAAATTAAGGATTTATAACATTTTGGTTCTGTGTTATTATTTGTATTATTTGTTATCCTTTTCTTATATTGATTTATTAAACTATAAACTAATTTTTCTGGAAAGTCATTCTCAATAAGAATTTCTATAATTTTTCTCTTATTTTTTATATGGAATACACTATCACTAATTGTTAAGACTTTTTCTATCAAGTTTTTTGCTGTATTAATTATAATTCTTTTACTGTGTTTGGAATAATAATTAATTATCCTAGTTGAAGCTGTTGGCTTTTGATACCAATCCATTACTATATTGTTATCTCTCCTCATAACTAACGTGTCTAATAATGTATCTAACATATCCTCAATTCCATTCTCAGATATAATACAAAACAAATCATCTACATATTTTGTAATAAATTTAGGTTTAATGTCAAGATTGTTAATACATGTATTTAACAACTCTTCCATAACAATGTCTGCTACAACTGGTGATGCTGGAGAACCCATAGGTAATCCTTTCTGTTGAAAATAAAATTTGTCATCATATTTAATATATCTATTATCATCTATACAAAATTTTAAAATTCTACAAAACAAATTTTTATCTATTTTAGTAAATGTTTCCAATAAAGTCCACTTTTCCTCTATTGCATTTATAGCTAAGTCTATTGGGACGTTTGGAAACAAAGACACTACATCAAATGAAATAAGTCTATCATTTGTGTCTAACTTAATTTTCTTTAATCTCTCTTTTAAATCCAATGAATTCTTTATATTATATACCGATTTTTCATTGATTTTTTTCAAAATATTTGTAATATATCTACTAAGTTCATAAGATGGTGAATTTATAAATGAACAAATAGGTCTCAATGGAAATCCCTCTTTATGAATTTTAGGTAGCCCATACAATCTAGGAGCTACTGCAGTCATTGTTTTAAGTCTATTCTTCTCCAGTGTTATTACAATCTTCTTTTTGAAAAGTTCTTCTACTAATTCATTATTTTTCTTTTGTAGTTTTCCTGTCTGATCCCTATTCAGAGTTTTATAACTAAAGTTATCACTTAAAATATTTTCAATTCTTAGATTATAATCATGTCTATTAATTGCAACCGTTGTATTACCCTTATCAGATTTAAGAATTAATATATCTCTATTTCTTTTTAAAAATCTTTTAGTTTCATTCACTTTTTCTAATGTGTACCTATCTCTATTATTAATCCTCATTTTATTTAAGTGATTATTAATAATTATTGTAAATCTGTTTCTTGCTATTTCTTGTTCTTCCCTATTTTCAATAGTTTTAATAAAATCTTCTCCATCAGCTATAATTTTTAATTTTGGAAATTCTTCTTTACTGACTGGTAAGGCATGTTTTTGGCCTAGAGAAAGAATCCACTGTATACCTTTTGGTATATCTAAATTTGTTTTGTTCACAAACCATTTTTTGTTAAATTTAATTTTGTTTACAATTAATTACGTAACATTAAAAGAATTGTAGTTAACACACAGATCGGTTTCATAATATTATTATATATAATTAAAATTTATAGTATTTATACATTTTAGAGTTAGTATGTTTTAATATTTAAAATTTTACTAATATATAATATTTATTTAATTACACAACATTAAAAGAATTGTAGTTAATACACACACATCGGTTTTCATTATATTATTATATATTATTAAAATTTATAATAATTATACATTTTAGATTTAGTATGTTTTAATATTTAAAATTGTTTTAATTTAATTTTAGAGTTAGTATTATTTAATATTTAAAATTTTTGATTTATGTTGTTAAAAAAATTTTGTATATACTAATTGAAAAGAAAATTTTTGACAAAACTAAATAATTTCCTGAAGAAGCTAACCGATGGTTAGCGAAATATCGAATATCAAATATTAATATAAATTAACCTCAAGACTCAAACAAATATATTATTTATTAAAGAAAAAAGGTTAAAAAAATTAGACAAAAGAATCATATTATAACAGAGTCCGTTGTGAAAAATAAGTAGGATGAATTACGGATACTTAAAAAGAAAACCGTATGCTAGATTTTGGATTCATAAATATGAAGCAGTAAGGAACAAAGTAATTAGGACTAAAGCAACAATTACATTTTTGATGAGATGCAGAAATTCTGGAATTATACCAAATTTTATCAAGAATTCAACAAAAAACATCACGAATATATTTAGAGAAAATGGATCAACATCTATAAATAGTACGATTTCAAGATTTATTGAAGATTTTCAAAATAAAATTGTAAGATTTTCTTTAAAAAAATCTCATGAAAAACTGAAGCAATTTCAAAGAGAGATGAACGTTATAACGTCAAATTTAAATGTGATTTTTACAAGAGATGAAATGCAACAATTTGTAATATTTGAAGAAAGAATAGGATTTTCAGTTAGTAAAAAGGTAAATATAAAACATAAAAAGAAATTTGAACATCTCAGGTATTTACAAGAGAAAGCACTACATATTAAATTTAACTAAAAATGGTTTGTGAACAAAACAAATTTAGATATACCAAAAGGTATACAGTGGATTCTTTCTCTAGGCCAAAAACATGCCTTACCAGTCAGTAAAGAAGAATTTCCAAAATTAAAAATGATAGCTGATGGAGAAGATTTTATTAAAACTATTGAAAATAGGGAAGAACAAGAAATAGCAAGAAACAGATTTACAATAATTATTAATAATCACTTAAATAAAATGAGGATTAATAATAGAGATAGGTACACATTAGAAAAAGTGAATGAAACTAAAAGATTTTTAAAAAGAAATAGAGATATATTAATTCTTAAATCTGATAAGGGTAATACAACGGTTGCAATTAATAGACATGATTATAATCTAAGAATTGAAAATATTTTAAGTGATAACTTTAGTTATAAAACTCTGAATAGGGATCAGACAGGAAAACTACAAAAGAAAAATAATGAATTAGTAGAAGAACTTTTCAAAAAGAAGATTGTAACAACACTGGAGAAGAATAGACTTAAAACAATGACTGCAGTAGCTCCTAGATTGTATGGGCTACCTAAAATTCATAAAGAGGGATTTCCATTGAGACCTATTTGTTCATTTATAAATTCACCATCTTATGAACTTAGTAGATATATTACAAATATTTTGAAAAAAATCAATGAAAAATCGGTATATAATATAAAGAATTCATTGGATTTAAAAGAGAGATTAAAGAAAATTAAGTTAGACACAAATGATAGACTTATTTCATTTGATGTAGTGTCTTTGTTTCCAAACGTCCCAATAGACTTAGCTATAAATGCAATAGAGGAAAAGTGGACTTTATTGGAAACATTTACTAAAATAAATAAAAATGTGTTTTGTAGAATTTTAAAATTTTGTATAGGTGATAATAGATATTTTAAATATGATGACAAATTTTATTTTCAACAGAAAGGATTACCTATGGGTTCTCCAGCATCACCAGTTGTAGCAGACATTGTTATGGAAGAGTTGTTAAATACATGTATTAACAATCTTGACATTAAACCTAAATTTATTACAAAATATGTAGATGATTTGTTTTGTATTATATCTGAGAATGGAATTGAGGATATGTTAGATACATTATTAGACACGTTAGTTATGAGGAGAGATAACAATATAGTAATGGATTGGTATCAAAAGCCAACAGCTTCAACTAGGATAATTAATTATTATTCCAAACACAGTAAAAGAATTATAATTAATACAGCAAAAAACTTGATAGAAAAAGTCTTAACAATTAGTGATAGTGTATTCCATATAAAAAATAAGAGAAAAATTATAGAAATTCTTATTGAGAATGACTTTCCAGAAAAATTAGTTTATAGTTTAATAAATCAATATAAGAAAAGGATAACAAATAATACAAATAATAACACAGAACCAAAATGTTATAAATCCTTAATTTACATACCAGAAATGTCAGAAAGATTAGAGAAATCAAATATATTTGATACTCAAAAATATAAAATGGCTTTCAAAACATATAGTACCAACAATAAACTATTTAGTAATATGAAAGATAGAGTGACAAAATGGGATAGATCAAATATAGTTTATAAAATACCATGTAAAGGGAATGGATCTGTCAATTGTAATGAGGTATACATAGGTACAACAAAAAATAAATTAAAAACCAGAATAACAGGACATAAAAGTAATCAAAAATATAGACACATTAATTCAGAAAAAACAGCATTATCATCTCATTGTTTTAAATTTAATCACTATCCTGACTTTGAAAGTGCATCAGTTTTAAGAACAGAAAGTAATTATAAACGAAGACTTTTGTTAGAAATGTTAGAAATTATTAATATACCTGTTAGAGAACGAATGAACTTTAAGATAGATACTGACAATTTAGCTCAAAACTATAGATATTTAATTCATAGAAATTAAGTTATTAGAATTATTTGTTTATGTTAAATTATATACACAATATATAAAATATTTTGACATATGCATGCATGTATAAATTTAAAATTGATAATAATAATTATGTTAAATTATTTGCGTTGTATGCATATGTTAAGATAATTTACCATAAGCTTTATGACGTATTATGTTTAAAAAAAATTTTTTATAAAAAAAAAAAAAAAAAAAAAATTTATAATTTTGTTTACAATTAATTACGTAACATTAAAAGAATTGTAGTTAACACACAGATCGGTTTCATAATATTATTATATATAATTAAAATTTATAGTATTTATACATTTTAGAGTTAGTATGTTTTAATATTTAAAATTTTACTAATATATAATATTTATTTAATTACACAACATTAAAAGAATTGTAGTTAATACACACACATCGGTTTTCATTATATTATTATATATTATTAAAATTTATAATAATTATACATTTTAGATTTAGTATGTTTTAATATTTAAAATTGTTTTAATTTAATTTTAGAGTTAGTATTTTTTAATATTTAAAACTTTTGATTTATGTTGTTAAAAAAATTTTGTATATACTAATTGAAAAGAAAATTTTTGACAAAACTAAATAATTTCCTGAAGAAGCTAACCGATGGTTAGCGAAATATCGAATATCAAATATTAATATAAATTAACCTCAAGACTCAAACAAATATATTATTTATTAAAGAAAAAAGGTTAAAAAAATTAGACAAAAGAATCATAGTTATCCCAGTCTATGGGATTTCTGTCGCGCTTCGCCTTATTAAAAAGTCTCCGGCAGTCTGTCCTGAGCTGCTTGAGTCTCGGATTCCACCACTTCTGATGGACTTTCGTTGACGGTTGCGCTCCCGACAAGATGCGTGATAGGCGTCCCTCAGTGTCCTTGACAAAAGGACTGAAGAGTCCTCCAGCTCCTGGATGCTGCCCACCTGCTCCGCTACTGAAGGTGGTAGGGCATCCACGAGCTTTCTGAAACTTCCCCAATCCGTTTGCCTAGGGTTCCTGTAAGGCTTGCCCCCACTCGGAATAAGATCGATCGTAAAAGTGATTCTGTTATGATCAGAGAATGAGCACTCAAGGCTCACCCTCCAGTCAGATATTCTAATAGAGTCCCTATCACTAACCAAAGTTAAATCAATGACCTGTTGCCTGATCCTATTGAAAAACGTTGGCCTACTGCCCTTGTTGCAAATCCTAAGATTGGTTGACAAGAGAAATTGTAATAAATCCTCACCTCGTTTATTTATATCCGTGCTACCCCAGAGTGTGTGATGCGCATTTACATCACCGCCCAGTACAAGGTCATGTCCACGTGTCCCGCACCAGTCAATGAGTGTGCGCACCGCACTCGGAGGAGGGTCATCCACCTCATACGGTAGATACGCCGATGCCAGGATCACCGTCGGGAGATCCTTGCGTTCAAGCGCAGCTACCGTTAGATCGCCAGAGCTGTAATGGGATAAAAGAAAAATATTGATGTTTTTCCTAATCAGAATACAGCTTCTAATCTTACCTTCCGTGGTAGGAGAGAGTAGAGTAAACAAACGTGACCGAAGGCCCCGAACCTTATTTCCAACTAACCAAGGCTCTTGGATCAAGGCCACGGATATGCACTCCCTCTCCATAAAGCGTAACAGCTCGTCCGATGCTGCCTCGGAGTGATGCAAGTTAATCTGCACCACCTTTATGCCGCTCGGAGTCGCCATTTTGTGAGTCCTTCTTTGTAGGCAAAATCAGCCTAAGCTGATTTAGCCCATATTTGATAACGCCCTTTTTGGGGCGCAGGAGATGGAGGGATTCTGAATCAATTTTGATCCAGAGATCTTTGCCATCCCCCTTGTCCCTGGCACGTCCACGTTCAATCGTCCAGTTCTCAGTACCAAGGTCCTTATTCTGGCGCTTAATGAGTGTAAGTGTGGCCTCATCCTCCAGAATAGGAGGAGAAATCCACACGCGCACCGTCACCTGAAAAGGAACTTGGTCCAAGGGCACGATTTCAATTTTGGCTCCTGGCCAAAGCTCGCCAGCTTCTTGGATGCTGTTTTTGAGAAAACCGAGAGCCTTCTCATTACCGCAACCAATAATTTTGACGCCTCTGGACCACTTTGCCGCATCAAACGCAGTGAACGAGTCATCGTCACAAGTGGCGAGCGCGTCCACTAGTCTGCGCAGAATTCGTTCTTCCAGAAGCAGCCATTGATCATTTGTCATTTTGCCCCCCGGCTGACTGCGATCAATAATGGCTACCTGTAGCTCAGGTGCTGATGTCAAGCTAGTTGATGGTTTCAACCGCTTGCCCTCAGGCATCTGCGTCTCACCCGACCTTTGCCGTTTGCCACTAGAACCCCCTGCAGGGTCCCCTTTGCCAGCCCCGTGACCTCGTTTAGAGGAGAATGGAGCTTGCCTTGAGGACTCCTTGCCGGCGGTTTTCGCTTTACCGCGTAGGTCATCACCTCTCTTTGACTTGGACGACACCCCTTTCGATGTAGAAGGGCCATCGTCCAATTTCTCCGAGTCGGTGATCGTGCTCGGTTCAGGTTTAGTTGAGGGCCCGGCTGATGCCGAGATCGCTTTCCTTTTATTACGCCAAGTTGTATACAAAGTTGTTAGAAGTGTTGTATTCAGATCTTGCTACAGCATATATACGAAAATCATCAGTAGCACCACTTCTCTTATATTTAATGAAATATTTATTTTTCTTATTTTTAGCATATCGTAAGTGTTGATTATTCCAAGGTGGACCATTGCAACGATATATATTTATTGTTGGAACGGTTATATTAATAGCATTGTGCAATATTGTGTAAAAGCATGATAACATAATATCAAGATTATCATCAGCAAGCGCAGAATACCAATTAACATTAGATATAATACAATTAAGTTCAGTATAGTTTCTGCGAGTAAAACAGTAAGATTGAAAAGTTTTCAAATCTTGTTTTTTAATCATAAAATTTTTATTATTTGACAGTGATAAATCAATTTCGAAAGGAGGGTGATGAAGGTCCACAGGATGAGTCACAGGTAGTGTATTACGTAGATAAAATTCCATAGGAGTATTAACGAAAACAAGATATAATATAATGCCGTAAGAATTTAAATATGGCTGCTAGTATGAAAATTATCAACAAAATTATTATCATTTCTTGATCTATTGTTATCTTATTTGTATTTATAGCATTGGCATTTGCATGGCCCTCAACTTTTGCATCTGCGATGCCAATTTGGGTTGTTGTAATGTATATTCTATTTTCCTCGGTTAGCTGAAAAGTATGTAGTCCTATATTCATTACCTATTTTAAAATTTAATATTGGGGTAGAAAACCAAATTTTCTCATTAGTAATATTAATTTATTAAAAAATGTGTAAAATATAGAATTTAAGGAGAAGTTTTGAATTGAATATTCAAATATTTAATTAATTAATTAATTTAACTAAAAATATTTAATTTTTGTTTATTTAATTTGATGACTAGTTTCTCTAACCGGTTCTTCTGATTTTTATCAGCTCCTGTATTAGTCTTTGTTTTTGGTTCCCCTGACTAATACCTATTATGCGCTGCTGGTCCTTGCAGGCTTTTTGAAATTTCACCTTTTTTCCACCTTTCTTCTTGTTTTTTGGTTGGTTTCTGAAATTTTGTAGTTGTTGTTTATAATCTTTCTGCCTAGCCTGATAATGTTCCATTGTAATTGGCTTAGGGCCAGAGGACTTTGGAGTTGGTATATATGTTGGAGGTTCTTCAATAGGTGTTCCTTCTGGAACGTACTCCTCGTGTTGCCACCGTTCAAAAATTTCGTTGACTTCTTCTTGAGTCATTTAGAAGAATAAATTTATGTTAGACTTTTGTAGAACTCTCAAGCAAGGGGGAGAAAAATTTCAAGCTTTCAAAAAGGAAATAAGCAGGATCTTAAAAATTTATTTATTTTTTAGATTGGCAGGATCGCCATGTTGTGTGGGTATATGATGTGTTGTGTGACTGTTCAGTATTTCTAAGCTCTGCAGCCGCTTTTCTTCAACACCAGAAGTGCCGGTTTTGATTTAGAAATAAAGAAGATCTTGCTTCTGTGCTTAATCAATTATTTCTGAATTTTATTTACAAAAATTTCCAACTTATATACTAACTTATTCTATTTGTCAGCATTATTCTGGGGTACCAACATATCAATAGTTGATTTGCTGTTCCCACGACCTGAGCAAATTTTACTTTAGTTCCCATTAACCATTAGCACGTGGAAAACATTATTGCGACAAAGTTTAATATGAAACTCTTTTGGGTGTCAAGCCCTGCAACAAATCAAGATAAAAAAATTTTAATACGAATTTCATATTACAATTATTCGCATAGCCAACAGTTCACTAAACTTAAACAGAGTTCATGTTACAATTTAATTCTCATATAAATTATTTTATACAAACAAAAACTCAAATGCTTATTATTGCTGACCAAACATAAAATAAATGAAATACTTAAACTATTACAGTACTTACTCTACATATTACAGTACTAATTCTATTATGAAATTTTTTTATTTGACACATTGTTGTCACAATACTTTTATATATAAATGAAATTTATTTGTTGGTGGTTAAGCAATGTCTATATGCATTTCATTGGTGCTTTACCAAATCGTCAGTAGACTTTAACCACAGTTTTGAAAAGTTAAAAACCTCTTATCTTATGCAAATACTTCCGAAAACCATCTGAGAATTTACAACTTGTAAATTACAAATTTTTTTCAAATATAACAACAGAATAAGAATAGTAGGCCTTGAAACTCATACAAAACTAAACCAACAAATAAAGTATATTCGATATGAATCTACACCTTTATACTATCAGAAATCCATTTAATAACAAGAAAAGTATTTATAAGGCAAAATGAAAAATAAAATCTAAATCAAACTGTTATGAAATTGTTTTATTTGACACATTGTTGTCACAATACTATTATAAATAAATGAAATTTATTTGTTGGTGGTTAAGCAATGTCTATTGTAATGTTTATTGAAAAACACAGGCGGGTTCGATCAACATATAACAATTTATGTTTTATTCACAAATTTCTTTGACTTAAATACTAAGCATGAGAAGTTCGCTTTTCATGAAAGTGAGTGACTTTACAAAAAGTTCACTCAATAATTTATTTTCTAAAATCTATTTTACATACATTCATTCATTTCCTATTGTACCAGGCAATCAGAGATTTTGAGTGAGTTTTATAATTTAATGTACTTTGGCCAGTGTACTACATTCATAGTAACAGTTTGTCAACTCACCATAATTGTTCTTTAAAGTATTTAGCAATACGAATGAGTAAGCGTGCAATGACCGTTTTTGTACAGAATATCGGATTGCTTAAAGTTTATGAAATTGCCAAAACGTGGAGTAATTAAATTTAGTACTGACCTATCTTAACGATTGTAGTGGCTTTTGTTTACATTTGTATACACGAGCTTGACTATTGTTTTGTTTATGTTTATAAGAAATTGAAATCAATGAATACACTACATTAGTGATATAGTGAATTCTATGAATACACTACACCCCCAATCTTTCAGCTAAAATTTTACAATTTTGATGAAATTTTAAAATTTTAATTTAATATTTATATTATGTGCTGTCTGCGCGGTACAATAATAATAATATATTTTTCTTAATTACATATATGATATTGTTTTATAAATATTATGTGTGTATTTTTTTATTTTGTTTATTTGTTATTATCTTAAATAGTAGGGTGATGTTGTAGTAGTCGAATATTTGTTTTTACTTATGAATAATTTGTTTCTATGAATCTTATATTAACATTTTTTTTTCATTACATTTTTAAGTTTTTGTAATTCTTATGCTAAAGATGTTTTAATACAACATATTTAATTTCTTATATTTCTTTAATAAATTTTTATGTACAATTTTGTGTTTTCCATTGATATTTAATTCTACGTTTACATTATCTATATTTATTATTCCATAAGGACCATTGTATGGTGGTTCATTTTTCTTCCTATTTTCTACTTTTATTAAAACTAAGTCTCCTATATCAAGATCTATACTATTTATCTTATTATATGATTCTAAACTTCTATTTCTTTTTGTTGCTTCTATCAGCTTTCTAGCGTTTTCTAATGAATTTTTCAATCTTACTTTTAACTCATTTGCGTAGTTTTCTAAGTTATATATTTTAACGTGATTCATGATATTTTCACCTGGTAATTCGGGCAATTTTCCGAAAACTAATTCAAATGGTGAGTAATTTGTGTCTATGTGAGGGGTTATATTATAAGCAAAACAATAATAATTTATCCAATCATGCCAATAGTCATCTTTTACGAATGACAAAAAGTATTCATTTAGAACTCTATGATTTCTCTCTACTGTACCGAGAGTTTCATGGTGGTATGGTGTTGATATTTTATGTTCTATTCTTAATAAAGTACATATTTCTTTCTTTCAGAATTTTAAATATGCCATACTTCAATATCAAATTTTCTGTCAAACATTTTGCGATAGACTTGGCTTCTTTTGTTTCCATTGGTGCAGCTATTATATACTTGGTTAGTTCACATTGTATTGTCAATATATATTGATAGTTTCTAGAAGGTCTCAAAGGTCCAACTGTATCAATAACTACAGTGGAAAAACTGTATTTTGGCGTGGCTGTAACGCATAACGGATCTCTGGTGTGTCTGACTTGTTTGTTTCTTTGACATAGATCACACTCCAAAACGTAGTTTTTTCACCATTTTATACATGTTCTTCCATATGTATTTCTGTTTCAATTTTATTAAAGTTTTTTTAACTCCGAAATGCCCTCCGCATGGTGTGCTGTGATACAATTTTATTAATTCAAGTTTTTTATTTTCTTCTGTTATTCTATAAGGATTATTATACAACATTATTTTTATATCATTTTCCTTACACGTGTTTAACTTTTCTTTAAACTTTTCTATATTTATCTTTTTAAATATTTCGTCACCTTTTTCTAGTGCGAATTTTTCACAATTTGTTCTGCCTAAAACAGAAGGTAGTTTCTCCAACATATTATCTAGATAATCGGGATTATCGCTACATCTGATGCGCATTTCATTTAGAACAGAATCGTTTTCAACTTTTATTTTCTTATTTGATTTTTCTAGTATAAATTTCAAATTTCTTGCATGCTTTATATCATTTATGGATGTACAATCCCAAACTTTGAGTTGATCAGACTCATTAGGATTTGTATTACCATTTTTATTTTTCTAAGTGGACTTTTGTTTTTGTTTTCTTCATTTTTCTTGTATCTACCTAGGTTTTTGGTTTCCTCATTTTGTATCCTCTTTGTTGACAATAGTAGTTACCGATGGTCTGATGAGATTCACAACACAGGTTATGTTTGTTGAAATATAATTATTTCTTTATTTCTTAACCTTATGTTTAATTCCTTAAAATGAAAGTTGTTTAGTGTTAGATTTATGTTAAGAATTTAGTTGTTTTTTGTTACATACTTTTTAGTTTTAAACCACCAGATTTTTTATAATAGAACAAGTGTGTATTTCGGCTGTTCATCTACTATTAAAGATAGCGGGAAAAGTTATTTTTCTAGTAGCGTGTTTTAAGTTACAAAATGGTTGAAATTGTTACATATGCATGTAATGGTTCATTAGTAAGTACTAGAATATAATTTATCAGAGATTCATTTTAATGTAGGCAATTACAGTGGCGGCAACACCCCCCCGCAGTACGACAAGAAATTTTCGAAGGCGTACTCCAAATCAATAACTGACATCAAGTATCGCTAGTCTCGCAGCAGGTCGCACAATTATTCCCTTTGTAGTTAGAATTTTCGCTCTGCGTACCTGACCATCCTTTGCCACAATTGTTTCTAGAATCTTAACTCTTGGCCACACGTTTCTTGGACTTGATGGGTCAACCACTATAACTAAATCACCAACTTGCAACGGCTTAGCCTTTTCGTGCCACTTTGACCTAAAGGTTAAAGACGGCAGGTACTCGTTTACCCACTTGCGCCAAAATGTTTCTGCATTCTGTTGAGAACTCAGCCAATTATGTTTTAACGCAATGCTACTGTCGTCGTATGTAGCTAAAGGTTTCATCCCATTTGAAGAATACACTAGCAGATGGTTTGGTGTTAAAGCCTCAGCATTTTCATGGTCGATCGGGACATATACCAAAGGTCGGGAATTTACTATATTTTCTATTTCCCCTAACATTCCACGAAGGAGCTCCTTACTTGGTAAACGCGTAGGTAGAGTGTTATAAAGCACTGTTTTAATCGATCGTACCAGCCTTTCCCATGCCCCTCCCATGTGCGGTGACGATGGTGGGATAAAGGTCCACTTCGTAGTTGCAGTAGTAAATGTACTTATAAGTTCGTTTTTATCAACTTCTTTTACAGCTTCTCTAATTTCCCTTTCAGCGCTTACAAAATTTGTGGCGTTGTCGCTGAAGAACTCATTTGGTGTTCCCCGGCGACATATGAAACTTCGGATTGCTATTATGCACGATGAAGTGTTGAGTAAGTTAACAATCTCGATATGGACGGCGCGTACTGTGAGGCAGGTAAAAAGCGCACCATACCCCTTTTCTGTATGCCGACCAACAGTCACCATCATTGGGCCAAAGTAGTCCACCCCTGTGTAGGTAAACGGTGGACAGAACGCTGCTAATCGAGCTTCCGGTAGCTTTGCCATTTGCGGATAGCTTGGAAGAGCTTTTTTTATTTTACATGTTTGACACTGTTTCAGTATCATTTTAAGTGCAGCTCTTAACCGTGGAATATAATATCGTTGTCTTATTTCATTCACAACAGTTTCGTTATTAAGATGTTTATATTTTATATGACAGTTCATAATTAAAAGTTGAGTAATTCGACTCCCTCTGGGTAAAATAATAGGAAACTTTGCATCATTTGAAATAAATGCGTTATCTAGTCGCCCTTCTACACGCAGAATTTGACTTTCATCCAGTTTTGGTGTAGCTTTATACAGTGTTAGTTTTTTGCTTGCTTTTAAAAGGTTTATTTCTTCTGCGTAGAACTCTGTTTGTGCCAGTCGAAATAGTAGAGTTTCCGCTTTCAATAGCTCAGTAGTAGTGAATTCGTCCCTCGAATCAGCTTTCTTTTGATCAATATTACAAAAACGTAACACGTACGCAGTACATCTTAACAGGCGATTCCAGTTCGAGAAACGACTCACATCAATTACAATGTCGTTTGCATTGTGTACGTTAACATAATTAATTGTTTCCGTGTCGCATGGTTCTGACATGGTGTCATAGTTTGGCCATTCGGTTTCAGGCTTCAGAAGAAAGTCCGGCCCTTTAAACCATCTACTATTAAAGGAAATATCTGGCTTTTTTGCCCACTTCGTCGCTTCATCGGCAACATTTTGTTTGCCGGGTATCCACTGCTATTCCTGCAGGTGAGTTGTTTCGAGAATTTCACTAATACGTAATGAAACAAATTGGTGATATTTTTTATTATTATGCGTTAACCAGCTAATCACCGTTTTTGAATCAGACCAGAAATATTTTTTATTTATTACAATAGAGTGATTTTGTATAATACTGTTTGCGAATCGTGCGCCAATCAGTGCGGCCATAAGCTCTAAACGTGGTATTGAACTCATTCTTAGCGGAGCCTACCAGGGAGCAAACTATTTCCTTGTTACGAGATATTCGTAAATAAGCTACTATCGCATAACCGTTTTCACTGGCATCTACGAATGTATGCAGTTCAGTATACGCATCGGTATAATCGCTAATTGATTTTAAATAGCAACGCTGGATGCTTATTTTTTCTAAGTCCGGTAAATATTTTAACCATTTATTCCATTTGAAAAATTGTTCGTCTTTAATTTAATCATCCCAGCTGACCCCACTTCTCCAAATTTCCTGTAGAATAATCTTTAGATACATAACGAAGCTACCGATTAACCCTAGCGGGTCATATATGGTCATTAATATTTTTAGGATTTGCCTTTTTGTTGGACGTTTATTAAGGCAAACTATGTCATTGTTTAATATATAAGGTGAAATTTTATATAAAATTGTATCATCTGTTGGGTTCCAAAAAACGCCTAAAACTTTTTCCAGATTCTTCTATGAACCCATACTAATTTCTTTCTCGTTTGCCTGTTGTGGTTTTTCTAGACAGCTAACTACGTTGATTTTATTTGAAACCCAGTTCCTCAAATTAAAGCCTGCTTGCTGTTGATATACTTTACTTCTTCTGCTAATTGTATGGCCTGCTCAGTTGTATCAGTTGAGTAGAGAAAATCGTCTACGTAATGATTGCTTTTTACAGCCGCGGCTGCCATTGGAAACTGAATTTCGTATTTGGATGCGTTCGTATTCTTCACACATTGTGAAATAGACGGAGCGCATGACGCACCAAATATCATGACGTTCATTATATAAACATCTGGCTCTGTGTTAGCTTCACAGTTTCGCCACAAAAAACGTTGAACGTGTCGGTCTTCTTCGCGTATGTATACTTGGTGGAACATTTGTTCAATGTCACCACATAAAGCTACTGACCATTCTCTAAACTGAAACAATATTGCTTGTAAAAAAGCTAAAAGATCTGGGCCTTTGTAGAGCAAAGAGTTTAGAGATATGCCATTAAATTTCGCGGCAGCGTCCCAGACAATACGACATTTTCCTGGTTTGTTTTTGTTATAGACTGGGAAAGTAGGAAGATACCCAACTCTTTCAGCTTGTGTTTTTATATCGATTTTGCTAACATAGCCCTTTGTTATATACTCTTGGATTGTTTTAATATAGACTGCAGAAATCTCACTATTCTTCATTAATTGTTTTTCAAGACATAAAAGTCTACTTTTTGTCATTTGATAATTATTAGGCAATATAATTTTGTCGTTTTGCCATAACAAGCATGTTTCATAGTGGCCATCATCACGTTGTTTTGTAAAATTATCTAAAATTTGTAACGATCTTTCATCTTCCTCGATAGCTTTCAAATTTTTGCAATTAATACCTAGGCTTTCAATATTAAAAAAATGTTTTACAAGCTGTTGAATTTTATTATCAGTTTCGATACACTCGCAGATATGCATACTGTATTGTGTAGATTCATAACACCCACATGGACCAAAAACTGACCAGCCTAAAGCTGTTTTTAAACCAATTGGTTCATTTCTTTTGCCTTCCTTAACCTTGTTTGAAATTGAAATATTTATGTTGTTAAGGCCAATAAGAATCTTAGGGGTTACTGAGTCGTAGCTTTCTACTGGCAACCCTTTCAAATGTTTAAATTTGCCGCAAAGATATTCATAATCAAGTGTCTGTTTAGGCAGCATAAGTTCTTTTACTGTGCGAACGTCTATACCAAATTTTTTTTTTATTGTAGCCAGACACCTGCAATGAGAGACGTTGTGAGTTGCTTTCAATTCTTTCTATATTGCCAGTCCACTTTAGACACATTTGTTCAGTTTCTCCTTTTAAGTCTAATTGGTGTATAATTTGTTCTTCAATTAGGCTTATTGATGAGCCATCATCTAAAAATGCATAGGTAGAAACAAATTTATTGTTTTTTCCATAAATTTTTATTGGAATAACTTTGAACAGAACTTTTTGTTTGTTTATGTCATGTGTATTTATATTTTGCCCACTATTGTTAGCCTTTTCTTTCTCGTGTGTTTCATTTGCTGAGTAGAATTTTTTATTTTCGCAATTATCGTATTTATGTAGGAGATAATGATGTTTGAACTGACAACCCTCTACTTTGCAGATTTTGTCTTTGCTGTAACACACACCACTGTGTTTTCTTAAACAATGTCTGCACATATCATGTGCTTTTACAATGCTCCATCTCTTGGTGCGATCGGCCGACAAAAAGGTTTTACAATTTACAACACTGTTACATTCGCCGCTGCAAACTTGACATTTCTTTTTATTTATTTCTGCATATGTGTACAAAATTCTTTTGTTTACGATGGAGAACAGATTCAGCAGTAATATTATTTTCAATGTTTACTGTGCTAGCTGACAGACCGATGTCAAAAATCCAATTGGAAAATTCAACAAGATTTGCTTTTCCATTATTTTGTTGAATAGCTAATTTGTTCGAGCCCCATAATATTTGGTAATACGGTGGTAGTTTGGATATAAGTTCCTGAAGCAACGACGAATTATTTAATTCATCCACAAGGCCGCAAGCTTCAATTGTTGACTGTAGTCCTTTAACTTGAATTGCAAAATTTGTAATTGTTTCCATTTTGTTTGGATTTACTTGTGGTGATGTTTTTATTTTGTTTTTTAGCGAGAAAATTATTTTTTCTGGTTGGCCGTACAACAATTTTAAAGTCGACATAGCGTGTGCCACACATGATGGGTGAACGAGAATTCTTTTAACTGCTTCTAAAGCCTCGCCACGTAGGGCTCGTTGGAGTCTTATTAAATTTTCCGCGTCTGTTAATCCACAAACAGAAGTAGACCAGTTGTAGGTCGAATGGAATAGCGGCCATTCATCTGGGCTGCCTGAAAAACAAGGCAAATCTTTAGGCACAGTTTGACGCTCATGTAACTGGTTGGCGCTAAGTTTGTTTCCAGAAATTATTGGTTGTTGCGGTAATTGCTGAAAAGTTTCTGTCGGCCTGGCATTGGTGAATGTTTGTTGCGGCTGAGTGTTATCTACATTTACATGGCCGGAATGTGTTTGATTATGGTTATTGTGTATTGTAGAGTGTAACGAGAAATTTGGGTAAATAAATCTTGGTTGTTGTAATTCTGCAACGTTGCTTGCATTACAAATGTAGTTTAAATGTGGGTCATAAGCGGCTGTAGACGTAGGCGGTATGTTGTTTCGTAACACTGGCGTCTCAATTATTTGGTTTTCTGCTTCAATTATTCGCTTTTCTGCGGCGTTGTATTGGGCGTTTGTATATTCTTGATTTTCTGCCATGCCGGGTTGCGTATCTATATTTTCATCGTCTAATTGTTGCAGAATTTTGTATTTTTTATTTATATATTCTTGATCACGTCTCTTAGCTAGTTCACGTTCTTCTTCCAACATTTCTAGTTGTAGAGTTCTTTGTCTACTTGCTGTGCTTTTTGATGATATCGAAGGAGCGTGTGAAGAATGTGAATTTGGGTTACACGCTGGACACAACCATGACTCTAGTGGGCCTGAGACTTTGGCACAATTATTGTGGTAGGGTTTTTCGCATGTGTTGCATTTTATAGTTGTACCTGCAATATGTTCCTGGCAGAACTCACATATCTGTTGTGAGTTTTGTGTCGAAGCAACGCCTGTGTTATGTGGTTGACCCTGCTGTGTGAGAGAGTCCATATTAATACTTACGTGTGACCGAGGTTATGTTGATATTGGCAATCTAGTTTCGGCAAGCAGTATACTATGGCACAGTCTTATCCACTTAGGCAAATCGATGCAAATCGACGAACGATGCAGCGCAAGTACAAATTCAGTTAAAAAGAATTAAAAATTTGTTGACAATAGTAGTTACCGATGGTCTGATGAGATTCACAACACAGGTTATGTTTGTTGAAATATAATTATTTCTTTATTTCTTAACCTTATGTTTTAATTCCTTAAAATGAAAGTTGTTTAGTGTTAGATTTATGTTAAGAATTTAGTTGTTTTTTGTTACATACTTTTTAGTTTTTAACCACCAGATTTTTTATAATAGAACAAGTGTGTATTTCAGCTGTTCATCTACTATTAAAGATAGCGGGAAAAGTTATTTTTCTAGTAGCGTGTTTTAAGTTACAAAATGGTTGAAATTGTTACATATGCATGTAATGGTTCATTAGTAAGTACTAGAATATAATTTATCAGAGATGCATTTTTATGTAGGCAATTACAGTGGCAGCAGCACTCTTTTTATTTATCACCAGCGATTTCTTTACAGTCTCATCGATTTTAATAGGAATAATTTCTTTTAATATGTCTCAGTCCAATTGTATTCTTGACAATGCGTCTGCGTTGGTATTGCTACTTCGTTTTTTGTAAACTATTTCAAAGTCATAGTCCGATAGTTCCATACGAATTCTTGTTAATTTGGAATTTGGATTTTTATGTGAAAACAATGCAATTAATGGACGGTGGTCTGTAACGACAATAAATTTTCTGCCGTACAGGTAGGGTCTAAAAAATTGTATTCCCCAATGTATTCCAAGCAGTTCTTTTTCTATTACTGGTTTATTTCTTTCGTGTTTATTGAGTGTGCGGCTTGCAAAGGATATTGGCTTATCCTGTCCGATTTCTCCCTGCGACAATATTGCTCCTAATGCAAAGTTAGATGCATCAGTTGTCACAATAAAAGTTTTATCGAAATTCGGGTATTGTAAAATCGGTGGATTTATTAGTTTATGTTTTAGTGTTTCAAAAGCGGTTTGACATTGTTCTGTCCAATTGAACTTTTTATCTTTCTTCAACAAAGCATTTAAACAACTTGCTACGTCTGCAAAATTTTCTATGAAACGTCTATAATAATTACAAAATGCAACAATTCTTCTAACATCATCTGTATTCTTTGGTACTGGATATTTGGTTATAGCTTCAAATTTTTATTCCTTCTGCTGCTATCAAGTGTCCAAGATATACTACTTCTGATTTAAAAAGCAGCATTTACTAGCATTGAGTTTTAGGTTATATCGTTGGAGTCTATTGAAAACTTTAATTATATTTGTGTTATGATGTTTAAGACTACATTCAAAGACTATTATATCGTCCACATACAAGAAAGCTTCACATTCCAGACCCGATAAAGCTACTGTTAACATTCGTTGAAAACTGTTTGATGATATCTTTAAACCAAATGGTAATCGTGTATATTGGTAATGTCCGTTAGGTGTTGAAAATGCTGTGTATGGGCGAGATTGCTGTTCAAGTTCGATCTGATGGAAAGAGCTCGTCATGTCCAATGTTGAAAAATATTTTGCTCTGCCCAATCTGT
This sequence comes from Linnaemya tessellans, assembly GCA_951800035.1. NCBI lineage: Eukaryota > Metazoa > Arthropoda > Insecta > Diptera > Tachinidae > Linnaemya > Linnaemya tessellans. The sequence continues at coordinate 61,010,791 of OX637533.1, forward strand.
CAAGTATATCCTCCAAACGAGTCATAGGAAACTTGTTATTGACAATTTTGTCTTTTAGTTTTCTAAAATCTACGACTAATCTCCATTTTTTCAAGTTTGTATGACCTTTTTTTGGTACTAACAATAGTGGTGCATTATATGGACTAATGGATGGTTCAATAATGTTATGTTCCAAAAGTTTTTGTACTTGCTAATTTATTTCTGCTGATTATGCATGTGGGAGACGGTAGTTTTTTATGTACACAGGGCTATTGTCATCTAATTCTATAATCTGTTTATAAAAATTATTGGTTGTTAAATGTTCATCTTCCATATTTTGATATGTCTTCAGTATCGCCATAAGATTTTCTTTATTCTCATCACTTAAGTCTCTTAGGTCAAAGTTTTTTAAGAATTTTTCAAATCTTTCTGAACAAATTTCATAATTTTGTAATGGAACTGTTTCTATTTTTAAATTTCGGATAGTTGCTATTTTGTCTGTAGCGTTTAGCAATCTTATATGCTGATATCCCGCTCGTGGTACTATCACGTTTGCTAAAAATACACCCTTAACAATTTCTCTGTTTAACACCAGTACATCTTCTTGCAGTTCGATACTAAATGTTATAATTATTTCGCTTCTCTGCGGAACTGTTATTTGATTTATTCTAAAAGTGTTGTCATATATTGGAATAGCTATTGTTTCATTGTTGTGGTTAAATGTAAGTATAAGTGTGTTGTAGTCTATGTTGCATCTATACCTTATTAAAAAATCTCGTCCAAGAATTTCGTCTGTGTTTATTGGGAAATTATCTTCTACCAATTGTGTTTTGTGCCTAATATTTTCGTTATTTATGTTAATATCAATAACTGTGGACCCCAAGGATCTAATAACATTATCCGATATACCAGTCAAATTGCAATAATCATTTACATTCAATTTATATTTATTAAGGAATTTTGCTTTGCAGAGCGAAATACTTGTTTCTGTGTTGTTCTTGCTGCAACCTGTTCTGCAATTTTAACTGCCTCAGAGAAAGTTTTTACTTGGTTTGCGTCAATTTTAGTTATTATCTGTGGATCCTTAAGTCCATTCATGAACGCATTAAATGCTATTTTACCGTTTGTACTACATATAGTATTTCTGTTATGTTCTCCTTCTTCTGCTATTTGTATCGTATTTAATTCAGCAATGAGGCTTTCTATTTTAGTAGCAAACCCCAATACGTTACATATCTTTGTGTGCAGTTATTAATTTCATTTAGAACTGTGTTAGAATTTTTTAATGGCTTATAAGTGTTTTTCAAGCTTGTTATTAATTCTGTTATTGATGTGGGTGTGGTTATTCTATTTTGCACCCGTACCTCTAATTTTGATTTGTAAACGAAATTAAAGAAAGATGTACTTTTTTCCACTGGTATTGTTGATGACACTATTTCTAAATTTGTTATGAAGTCATTTAATTCATTTGATCTACCCGTAAACTTAGGTACTAATTTTGTTATCACTGATAACTCATTTATGTCCAAATTTGTCATGTTGGTTTTTTTTTAATGCTTTTTCTTTTCGTGTGTTGTTCTAATAATTCTAAAGCTTCCTTCTTTAATTCAGAAAATGTATCTAATGCCTTTGTTTTCTCTTTTTCTTCTAGTGCAGAATTATTCTTTAAGTCCTCTTCTATGTGTTGGATTTCTAACCTTTTGTCATCTATTGTTTCTATAGTGTATGGCTTTCCTAGAGATTTCTTGGCATTTGATATAATTTGTTCCAATGACCTTAATGATTCCATATACAAAACTGATACTTATATATATATATATATATATATATATATATATATATATATATATTTTTTTTTATTTTTTTTTTTATTTATTTTATATTGGTTTTCATTATTTCTTTTCTTAATGATTCTATAAAATTTATTATTTTTATATTTATAAATATTATCATAGGTATCAATATAATTGCCAGTATTACCCAGCCTATATATTTGTCAAAAATTTCTTTTAGCTAATTCATTAGAAAATTGAGAAAATATCTTTAAGTTTTAACAGATTATTTATTTGCTCTTGCACTGTACTCTTTATTTCATTTAATCCCTCTTCGACAACATTTGCTATACTTATTTTTATCCATAAAACAAATAAGTATGATAACAGTGAAATCATCAAAATAGTTGTTTATAAGACCAATATGAATTTGTTTACCATTTTGTTTAATAATTGTTTAATGTTTCTAAAATCAATTTCATTGTTATTAAAAATAATATAACATATATTTGGCACATCAAAAACATAAATAGTGCCAATAGAAATTTAATTATAGTAATATTTAGTTTACTAATTTTTTATTTATTTTCTATTTCGCTCCAACATTTTTATTTCAACTTTTAATAACTCTATTTTCTTTTGTAATGTTTTATTGTTTTTTTCGTAAGTCAATATGTGATTTAGGACACTTAATTCTTGTATAGCTTTATTCAACCTTCCGCCTCGGCTCTTCTTTAAATTAGGCAATGGAAAGATGTCGAATTTTGCTTCCTCTTGCTTCTTCTTTTCTGTAATCCTTTTTGGTCTTGGTCCTACTTTCAGTATCTGTGGCTTCTGACTCTGTTCTTGTCCTTCCTTCAGTAAGCGTGCCCAGCGTTCTTCCGCTCCATGAATCTCCTTCAGGATTTCCTCCAAAGGTTGTTCCATTTAAAAGAAAAAAATGTTTAATTTTGATAGATCCCAGCTGAGCATAGCTTATGCTGGGGCCTATTATCCTTTATTTTAGATATAGCAAAAAGGATAAGCAATTTTGCTGTGTAATCCTTTATTTTGCTGTTATTCTAAAATGGTTTGCAGGATCGCCATGTAGTGTTTATTGAAAAACACAGGCGGGTTCGACCAACATATAACAATTGATGTTTTATTCACAAATTTCTTTGACTTAAATACTAAACATGAGAAGTTCGCTTTTCATGAAATTGAGTGACTTTACAAAAAGTTTGCTCAATAACTTATTTTCTAAAATCTATTTTACATACATTCATTCATTTCCTATTGTACCAGGCAATCAGAGATTTTGAGTGAGTTTTATAATTTAATGTACTTTGGCCAGTGTACTACATTCATAGTAACAGTTTGTCAACTCAGCATAATTGTTCTTTAATATCGGATTGCTTAAAGTTTATGAAATTGCCAAAACATCGAGTAATTAAATTTAGTACTGATCTATTTTAACAATTTGTATTATACGATTGTAGTGGCTTTTGTTTACATTTGTATACACGAGCTTGACTATTGTTTTGTTTATGTTCATAATAAATTGAAATCAATTAATACACTACATTAGTGATACAGTGAATTCTATGAATACACTACACTATATGCATTTCATTGGTGCTTTACCAAATCGTCAGTAGACTTTAACCACAGTTTTGAAAAGTTAAAAAATTCTTATCTTATGCATATACTTTCGAAAACCATCTGAGAATTCACAACTTGTAAATTACAAATTATTTTCAAAAATAACAGAATAAGAATAGTAGGCCTTGAAACTCATACAAAACTAAACCAACAAATAACATATATTCGATATGAATCTATTTTGTTTTTCTACACCTTTATACAATCAGATATCCATTGGATAACAAGAAAAGTATTTATAAGGCAAAATGAAAAATAAAATCTAAATCAAACTGTTATGAAATTTTTTTATTTGACACATTGTTGTCACATTTTATATATAATAGTATTGTGACAACAATGTTTCAAATAAAAAAAATTCATAACAGTTTTTTTTAGATTTTATTTTTCATTTTGCCTTATAAATACTTTTCTTGTTATCCAATGGATTTCTGATTGTATAAAGGTGTAGAAAAATAAAATAGATTCATATCGAATATATGTTATTTGTTGGTTTAGTTTTGTACAGAGCTGTAAACGAATGATTCTTTTTTGAATGATTCTGTGAATCATTCAAGGAACTTTTTAAAATGATTTGAATTAATTCATTTTACCGGAAATATGAATTGAATTAATATTTGATTGAATTCACAATAAAAGTAAACATATTTGAATTCATTCCTTTCCCAAAAATATGAATTGAATTGAAAAATTAATGAATTCATTTTAATATAACAACTTTTGAATGCATTCATTTTATCAAAATAATGAATTGAATTGAAATTTGAATGAATTCATTATAGGTTTATGGAGTGAATTGCAATTCATTTTTTTCATTCATTTGTTGTTTTAGAAAAACAAAGATCACAATTTGCATCTTTTTGCAGTGTATGAAAATTTGTTTAGCAAAAAATTTTTCGATGAAAAACTTAAATACAAATTTAAGCAAATATAATTTTTTACCTCAATATTGATTGGAAAAAATAGTAGTAAAAATTTGTAAAAAAAATAAATTAAAAAATAATCTTTATTAAGGAAACCTTTGTATAACGTGGTAAGTAATTGTTTTTATCTTTAATTTTTGCTTCAAATTTATGCTGTTCAATTAAAATTTTAGAGTAAAATAGTTGCAAATTTCTTTGTCTCCAAGTTTGAATGAAATTGAAGGCATGACCTAAAGAAGCAAACGATTATTTTCAATGGATGAATCCCTGAACGATGATGATGCTGTTTATCCCAAAAACTTTAAAACTCTATTTTGTGTCCTGCAGTAAAATCCCTATGGGCTAAGGCACTAAACACCGATTTTAATGTGGCAACCGAAGTCAAAGTTATAAACATAGCTAAAGATGCAGTTGGTGCAATGGTTGAGGGAATAGAGGAGGAAAACACCCCTGAAGAAAATATTTCCGCCTTCATTAATTTTTCTATTATTGGTAAGACTTTTTTGCATTTTGTATGCACGTTGTTGTTTAAATATATTAGAACGTGTCACTTTGTATAGAGTCGATATGTAATTTTTGTTACGTTTTAGAATCGCCCAAACATCAGTTAAGTGGAACAGAATCGCACTGGGAAGCAGAATTCTTAGCATATTTAGCTGATACCTCAAAATCTCTAAGTATGCTGAATAAATATCCGCTAATTAAAACTGCGTTTCTTAGGTATAATACTCCATTGCCATCGTCCGCCGCAGTGGAAAGGTTATTCTCGTATGCCACAATGTTAAATGCACCTAAGCGTGGCACACTTTCAGACGAAAACTTTGAAAAATTGCTGTTGCTTAAAGTAAATGATTCCTTTAAAATGTTAAGCACAGAATAATAAATTCTTAAATTATTTTCTCGTTAGGTCTGATTTCTAGTTTTTTTTTAATTCTGTTCTGTATATGTACTTATCTTTTAATAAAAGCTGGAATATTAATGATTACATAAGTGGTATTTAATGTGTGTTGTTTATAGCATCGGTCATTCCCAATTTTCATAATTCAAAAAATTTAGTTTCGATTAATATAATATTAATTATCAAACATTCTAAAAAATAAAATAATAATGAACAAGAAGAATTGTAATTCCTCTTCTAAGCCGCTAAAGAGTTAAGTAAAATTTTAATTCAATTCGTTTTTGTACCGAATTGAATGCATTCAAAAAGTTCTGTTCATAATGAATTCATTCATATTTCGATTCAATTCTTTACTTTGGAAAATGAATGAATTCAAATTTTTTTAGCTCGTTTTTGAATTCATTAAAAGTTTAATTCAATTCAAATTTTTACGAAAATGAATGAATTAAAATTTTATAATTCATGATGAATTAAAAAGTGAAAATGAATCATTCAATTGAAACTTTTGTATGAGTTTCAAGGCCTACTATGCTTTTTCTGTTGTGATTTTTGAAAATAGTTTGTTATTTACAAGTTGTGAATTCTCAGATGGTTTTCGGAAGTATATGCATAAGGTAAGAGGTTTTGACTTTTCAAAACTGTGGTTAAAATCTACCGACGATTTGGTAAAGCACCAATGAAATGCATATAGACATTGCTTAACCAACAACAAATAAATTTCATTTATATATAGTACTAATTCTATATATGCATACCCCTGCAGGAGATCGAACTAGTACCAAATTAGTATTGTACTAGTACAAAAATCACCAGTACTATTTCCAACTGTGAACTTTCCTATACCATGTTAATGATCAAATTAACATTGAGTGTGGTTGGAAAATTACCAGTACCATTGGTACTAGATGGAAACTAAGGGGATACTAGTACTATTAGTACTAGAAGAGTACTAGTATAATTTCTTCTAGTCGGATACTAGTACAATCAGTTCTGCATTAAGAACTGGTTTATGTATAAAAAAAATCCCTAAATTTATTGGTTTTTTAAATCCAATGAAATTTGTTAAGTCTTTGTCTTTACAAGCAATTGTTGGTTCATCAATTCTTAGTTTATAAGAGGGAATGGAAAGTTCCTTCAGGGCACACTCAATCCACTAGCACCTTGTACAACTTGATTTACGTTTGGTACTCCACCATATACCAACCATTAATGAACATACAATACATATATCAGTTTTTATTATATTAAAAAAGGTCGCTGATTTTACATATGAACATACATATATATTAACAAAAAACACGTTAAAAAATTTTTAAATTATCTTTTAATTTTATTTATATTTTAAAATGTCACTTTTTTAACACACAAGAACTGCGGTTTGCTTACATAAATTATCGAATAAATAAGCTGATATGCAGGTGGCAAAGTCTTCTAATCCTATTCTTTGTTTCAAATTTGAATTTGTTTAAAAATTGTAACAATTAAAAATAAAATAAATGAAAATGCGAATTAGCAATTCGCTTTAAAACATGATCAAAAAGTAATATGAAATTCTACAAGTCAAATCAATATACAAATGAACTACTTGAAGTACTAGTACTTTTCTGATATGTTCAATCACCTTTTGAACTAGTGCTTGCTATACTAGTAATCGTACCAGTAGCTTAAAGACAACTACCGCTTATCCTCCTGCAGGGACACTACAATATACACAACCTAAAATACAGTAGAATCTTAAAAAAGTTAGCCAAAATGTTCCAAGGGGTATTAACTTTTCTGAACTTTAAACTTTTCTAAGCGCGTTTTTTTAGTCGAATAAAGGAATATATAAAGTATGTAATAAATTTTAAAAGTCATACACAACTTTTTTTAGATACAAAATGTTATGTTTTTTTTATTATTTATTATTAAAAGGTTTAAATAGTTTTCATTATTACAAATAAGAAACTTACGTTTAATGTATACTGTTTATAAATTTTCACAGTCGTGCTCAGCGTAAAAAATATTCATTTATAGTCGTTTAAAGAAGCAGTCAAGGCTTGTTTGTTTCTTTTCTCTTGTACAATAACTCTTGATCATTTTCGTGCGCATATTGACTATGTCTGCCACTTGATTTGCATCCTTGTTGCTTTCAAACCATTTTATAACGTTATTACTCGATAATTGACACGTCGTTTTCATTATCGGTAACTTCGGAATCATCGTTATTTTCTGAAACTTCGTCATTGTTCCAAATTATGATTTCATTAATGCCGATGTCAACATTATCCCCAACCTTTGATCTCAACAATTGAACTTCGCGAAGTGTATCGTTGTATGGACTATTTGATAGAATCATTTCAGAGAGAGGAATTTCGTCTTCACTCTCATACTGATCGTCATCCCACTTTTTTATCTTGTTCCATGCTTTTGTCAGGACTTCTCGAGGTAGTTCATCCCACACTAATTTTAGTATCAAAATAGCATCACGGATTCTATGTGCCTTCAAAATGTTTTCCACCGGAACGGTTTCTTGCGCGACAATGTTGCACAACAATTTAGATCGATATCCTAACTTGATCAGTCTTATTGGATTTTGATCCATGGGTTGCAAAACCGCAGTTATGTTAGGTGGTAAAAGCATTGCTGCAATTTGTCCATCATCAGATTGTAACATATCAATTGGCTTATGGGCAGTATAGTTATCAATCAGCAACAATGCCTTTGGTGGTAAATTATTATCAGCCGAAAATTTCTGAACCTGTAAAATTGTTCCTCCATAAACCTAAACACGTTAATGGAAATTTTAAAAATTAAGTTCACATGCTTTATAAAAGAATGATGAAACCAGTTGAAAAATAACTCTGAGGTCATCCACGACTTCTTCGAATTTGTGTACTCCAATGGGTTTTCAAATCCCTTAAAACAACGAGAATTTGCAGATTTACCAATTACCAACGGTTTCAATTTGTGCGAACCATCTGCGTTCGCACACAACAAAAGAGTTATTCTTTCCTTTGCAATTTTTCGGCCCGGTGCTGTCTTTTCGCTTGCAGCCACAAATGTTTCATCAGGCAAAAGACGATAAAAAAGTCCAGTTTCATCTGCGTTGTAAAGTTGTGAATCGGATAACTTCATTTCATTGATATTTGCTCTTAAATTATGAATAAAAGGTGTAACACCTGAGGTTTCACTTAAAAGGATTTCGCCACAAATTTTTAGATTGCGAATACCGTACCTCCTTTTAAAATTTGTTAGCCACCCATCACTGGCATAAAATGTTTTTCCAGTTGCGTGCATTTTTGCGAATTCGTATTTGGCCCTGCTTTTTAAAATTGGTCCATTCAGTGCACAGTCTTTGGTCTAAAAACCACTTGTACAACTTTGACTCAAGCATATTCCGATTTATGAAGAGTTTTCCTGTTAGATTTTTCATATGTGTTCGCAACAGCCTCCAAGATTTCGTTACGTTTTTTCTTTATCTCCGATATGGCTACTTTGGATACACCATCAACGCCAATCGCTTTCCATGCATACTTTGATCAAGCATTTTTAAAATTTTCACTTTTTGCTGCAAATCCAACCTGATTTGTGATGAATTCTTTTGCTTTGACATTTTTTAAATAAGCACTGCACAACTCACAAGCTAAACACTGACGACTAACAAGAACTTCAACAGGAATGTTGAAGATAGACAACATTTTTGGCAGCTCAAAATAAAAAGGAAGTTCGGGGAATACCATAATATATTAAACAGAAATAAAGATTTACCACTGCCACTGAGAAGATTTTAAGTGACCAAGCTGTCACTATTATCACTGAAACAGCCGTTGTTTTAAAAAAAGTGTACACGTTCTAAAAAGTTAACCGATTTGTGATGATTTCTTTTGCTTTGACATTTTTTAAATAAGCACTGCACAACTCACAAGCTAAACACTGACGACTAACAAGAACTTCAACAGGAATGTTGAAGATAGACAACATTTTTGGCAGCTCAAAATAAAAAGGAAGTTCGGGGAATACCATAATATATTAAACAGAAATAAAGATTTACCACTGCCACTGAGAAGATTTTAAGTGACCAAGCTGTCACTATTATCACTGAAACAGCCGTTGTTTTAAAAAAAGTGTACACGTTCTAAAAAGTTAACCGATTTGTGATGATTTCTTTTGCTTTGACATTTTTTAAATAAGCACTGCACAACTCACAAGCTAAACACTGACGACTAACAAGAACTTCAACAGGAATGTTGAAGATAGACAACATTTTTGGCAGCTCAAAATAAAAAGGAAGTTCGGGGAATACCATAATATATTAAACAGAAATAAAGATTTACCACTGCCACTGAGAAGATTTTAAGTGACCAAGCTGTCACTATTATCACTGAAACAGCCGTTGTTTTAAAAAAAGTGTACACGTTCTAAAAAGTTAACCGAAAAGTTAACTTTTTAGAGCTGCACGTTGATAATGAAAAACTGTTAACTTATCCGCGTGTTTAACTTTTACGCGAGTAAACTTTTGTAAGATTCTACTGTATTTGTGTTTTTATTTTCAAAGGAAGTAGACCTTTGATACGAACCTGGAGCGACTGAGTCATACCTCAGCTGGAAAAATAAACTACGTTACAAGGGCGCCCGAGCAGGGACCTGATTCAAAAGCCGACACCAGTGGTAAAACCTTAACTACAACCACCAACGGATTTGAATCAGGTCAGGAACGAAGAAACGAAACTTTTCTACACACTGATTCACTTAGCTGGGGTTATCTTCTTCGGAAAAATAAATTAGTAGAAGTCTGCCGAGAGCATGGTATTCCGATCACCGACGGGGCGACTGTGAACCAGCTTCGGAAACAATTAAGAGAGTTAATACGAGCGAAACGTCAATGTAAATCGTCGAAAAATATTTTACGCACACTGGAGGTACTTGCAGAAGATCGCCAGTAGGTCCACCTCTAAATCATCCGGAACCAATGTGCGCGTCTACAAATGACGCGCAAGTCATAGCAACTATACGCTGTGGAGGTGATAATCTAATGGAGTTTCTCGAACGCCTCGAAGATCTGGTAGAGTGTTACGGATATCACCATAGGCAGTTACTTTCCTCACTGCTAGAAATCCTGGGAGAAAGCCAAAGACTACATAATGCTCTAATCCGACAACACCCCGACCTCAAGCAACGCTTGAGCTAGGCTACGGATTAGTACGATTAGTTTGATTAAATATTAGTGCTTGAACAATCGGTAAAGCTCTCGCACGACAATTCAAGAATATTCATCTTGTACTTATCGTTCGTACGATATCGTTAATTGCTCCCCGATTGTGTGCAAACCTTATCTACTTATCGTTGGCAGCATTTGAAGCCACTGAGAATTATTAGCAATGCTATGTTTTGTTTACTTACATTTGCTTCCTTACAAGAACAGCGTCGGTCATCTGACCGGTAATATGCCTGTCACTAGTAAAAATGTTTCTATCACCACGTAGAACAAAGTTTCTATCGCTTTATTAAGGCCAATGTGAGAAAAATTATAGAAACCTTTGTGTAAGTTTGATTTTGTATTCCTCTATAACCTATGAATTTTATCGCCCATAAAATATATATCCGAACTACTCACTCTCATGTTATTACTATATATAAATTTGTCACTGGTGATAGGGTATGGTAGCACTGCTTACAGTCACCCATGATAGAATATGGTGGCACTGGCCTTCTACACCCCTTCTTCAAGCCACGCCTATACCCACTCATCCTGGACATATCCTACATATCGATATTTACTACACCAATAATAAAAGCGTTCTAACGGCCGTAGACAAATTCTCCAAATAGGCACAGGCCAAGGTTATAAAATTAAGAACAACAGAGGATATCAAGTTACCCCTTCAAGAACTATTAGCATCGTTCGGCATTCCTGATCAAATTGTGATAGATAATAAGAAATCTTTATGCTCAGCGCCAATTACTTTTATGCTCCGCAACCAATACGGAATAGAGGTATACAAAACACCCCCATATACCAGCATTGTGAACGGACAAGTCGAAAAGTTCCATTCTACACTCAGCGAGATAATGCGCTGTGTGAAAACCGAGAATACCCATGGTAACTTTGAAGATTTGCTTTTCAGATCACTACATAAGTATAATTACACAATTCATTCAACAACCAAGAGGAAACCGGTCGAAGCATTTTTCGGACGAACTGTAAGCTCTGACCCCGAACAAATAGAGAAGGAACGACAAGATAACGTTAACAGACTAATAGAAAAACAATGTAAGGGCCTAGAATTCCATAATATGGAGAGGACACCACTCCGGTCATATAATCCAAAGGATATAGTTTTTGTAAAAATTAACAAAAAGTTAGGGAATAAACTTTCGAAAGAAGAAGTCAAAGAAGACAGAGCAACTACAGTACTGACAGAATCCGGACGTATAGTTCATAAGACTCACGTTAGAAATTAAGCAAAACATTGAGAAAGCAAACCTAAGGAACAGAAATACAATAAAAATGAAAGAAACCGAGAAAATTAGCATAGAAGATCAACCTGATACTTAAATCCAATTATACATTATAAAGGAGGAAGATAGAGAAAATTTGAGGAAATTATCAACAGAAATATCTAGAATTAAGAAGTTTGGAAAAAAGAAATATAGGAAACTCAAAAAGAAAATTAAATGAATTAGAATCTAAGAAAGACAGAATGAAAAAAAAGTACACAAAAAAACACATACCGAATAATATGCCATAGGCGTTCGATGCAATATATTAAAAAAAAAGGAGAGAAACTAAGTATAGATTATTATATTGATTTTACAGAATTCTCGCGCAACTAGCGAGCACTGAATTTCAGATATTTGGTTACTTGAACTCGCAACTTATTACACTAAGAGATGACACAGCAAAAGTACAAGAAGGAACTTTCAAAATTATCCATCTCATTGACTGACAGAATACGCAAAGCTAACTTCAAAAAAAGAGACTACGATTAAGAATGACATAACTTCAAGCCAACAGTTGTACCCCTTTTTATTGAACAAAACATCTCAAATTCGGACGCTTATTGAAAGAATTTCCCCCACAACAAAGAAAAAACCTTCATTCGATTTTATCGAGTCCGTATGGAAATGGATCGCAGGAAATCCCGACCATCGTGACTTAGATCTAATAACCGGAAACTTAAAAACACTAAACGAAAACCATGACAACCAAGTAATTATTAACAGACAATTAATAGAAAAAATTAATGAACATACCGAGAAAAGTAAACAAATAATGAAAATCGTAAAAGCCATTATAGACGATAAGCTAGAAATAAGTTTTAAAACTAAATATCAGATTCAATTGATAAAGGAAGAATTAATAATATCTAATAAGCTAACATTGGGCAAAATCCAACATTGTAAATTCATTCATTCTATCTAATATTAGCTGTGTTCATTTACTAAAAATTTTTACAAATTTGTAACATTTGTTACTAGAAAGCGTTCATTAACCCAAAAAATTTGTAACGAGAGAGCGGCGAAAGAGCGTAAAAAATTGAGATACAGAAAAATTATTGCAAGTTTTTATAAGTAAAATGTTTACTTGCAATAATTATTCAAACAGCTGTTTTGTGTTTGTGTTTACAAAACAATATTTCTAAATTAAGTTGAAAATAAAAATATTTTAGAAAATTTATGAAATTGTAAGTAAATGTAAACTTTTAAAACAATAAAAAGTATTAAAAAGATAACAAATTTATTTTTGTGTAACTTAGGAACTACAGAAGCAAAATAAGATGTCTAATGGAATTGAACTAAGCAACACAGTATCTGGTACATCAGTGGCAAAGGATGTTCCGGCATTTTTAGTGTTGTAAATATTATGAGTACCTAGCTACTCGGTAATTTACACTAAGCAGGCAAATAATTCAATTAGTTCAGATATATATTTGCAAATAAATTTAAATTAACACATAATTTATTAAATTACTTTTTTACTGCTTTTGGGGTTTTAATCGTGGCAGCAACATGATATTTTATTTTGGATAAAGCTTTTTATTACAATGAAAATTTATATTGCTTAAATTTGTTTCCTTTAAAATATATATTTAACCCGTTTCTCCCCGGCTGTTTATTATTATAGCCTATACGTTTTTGTGTTCAAATGTTTGGAATCGATTGCAAAGGCAGGGCATTGATGTTAGACAACAACTAACAAAAATTCTCCTTTTTAACTCACATTTGCTTGCGCAGACTGTTATAACGTATAAACTAATTAAAAAAATATATTTTATTGATTAATTTTATTCAAAAGTAGCTAATTACCTTTATCGTGTTTAGCGTATTTCGACTACGCCTAGTACTAGATTATATAAAATTCGTCGGTCCTGTAGCAAAAATTAGCCGACGAAGTAAAAAAGGTAGAAATAGCTACAAAAAACTGTCTATCTTCTCATCTTTCCTAGTCTGTCCCCTCAACACTATCCCCTCAATACTATCCCCTCGTTTTCAGTTCCAGCGCAATGCATTGCACATATAGGGGTCATCCCCTGAGTGCTGGTCCAAGATTAAAAAAACGCCAGTCACGACAATGCTGAATATAAATGTTCATAATCACATTATTTTTATAATATGTATATATGTATAATTTGTCCAAAATATATAGGGGTAGTTATTGAGTACTCATATATACCTATACATTACAACACTACTTTAACTTGCAAATTTTAGCTAGTAAAGTGTTCATTTACTTTTTCAAATTTTTGAGAGTAATTGTGGAAAATTTCTTGTTATTCTCTTGTTGCTAATTTTTACTAGTAAAGTAATTGAACACACCTATTGAAATAGAAACAATAAGAAAAATTGTCAAACATGAAAAAATACCGTATATACATATTGAGGAGGAACTGGAATTCACAGATATAAGCATAGCTGCAAATAGCTCAATGATAATCTACATTTTAACTTTACCTACAACTCAAAGCGAGGATTGTGAAATACTAACACTAAAATCTCTTAAAATAGGCAATAGGATAAATAAAATTGAATACGAAAGAATTTTGAAATGTAATAAAGAAGTCTGTAGAATTAAACCGAATGCAAAGAATACGATAAGAAAGCTATTTGTAATAAGAATAATTTAATAGAATTAAGTGAAAGCAATTGTATAAATAAACTCTTATAAAGCCAACTAACAGATTGTGTATGTATTAACGCTGACCATATATCGGATACAGAAGAAATTCGTGCCGGCATACTTTTTCTCAACAATTACAATGGCACAATAGAAATAGAGGCTGATTGAATAGAATAGAAACTGATTGGTACTTTCATCATAAAACACCACAACTCAACATTCAATATCCAAGGCAAAATTTTCAACGTACTTGAAACAGTACATTTCGAGCCACTACCAGCAATACTTCAGCAGGAAACGAAAAAACTCAGCTAGAAGAAACTCTGTCCTTGGAAATGATAAAAGACCTCGATACCATAAATAGGAAGCGAATATCAAACATCGATACAACTAACAAGATCGGCTTGACGCTCAACACAATTACCCTAGTAGCATTTCTGGCATTGACGGCCACACTGATGTACGCACTATGGAAGCTCAAGGGGAAGATACAACAAATTAAGAAAAAGCAAATCTCTCTTCTAGACATGAATCCCATGCAATCGGGGACGTTTGCAATTAAGAAGGGCGGAGTTAATATTGCAAAAGCTAATGAAATGCTACAAACATAAATACTTTGTAACAAAGAAAACTGCAACTGCAGACATTCTTCACCTTTGTGTCAACAAAAACAACACTTGAATCAATATCCGGGCCACTTGCAAATTGTAGCAATAACCCATCAGACTTTGATTGTGCAATTTTCGTGGAATTACATCCGGCACATGCCACCAAACTTTTGCAACTGACCCCGAACAAATAGAGAAGGAACGACAAGATAACGTTAACAGACTAATAGAAAAACAATGTAAGGGCCTAGAATTCCATAATATGGAGAGGACACCACTCCGGTCATATAATCCAAAGGATATAGTTTTTGTAAAAATTAACAAAAAGTTAGGGAATAAACTTTCGAAAGAAGAAGTCAAAGAAGACAGAGCAACTACAGTACTGACAGAATCCGGACGTATAGTTCATAAGACTCACGTTAGAAATTAAGCAAAACATTGAGAAAGCAAACCTAAGGAACAGAAATACAATAAAAATGAAAGAAACCGAGAAAATTAGCATAGAAGATCAACCTGATACTTAAATCCAATTATACATTATAAAGGAGGAAGATAGAGAAAATTTGAGGAAATTATCAACAGAAATATCTAGAATTAAGAAGTTTGGAAAAAAGAAATATAGGAAACTCAAAAAGAAAATTAAATGAATTAGAATCTAAGAAAGACAGAATGAAAAAAAAGTACACAAAAAAACACATACCGAATAATATGCCATAGGCGTTCGATGCAATATATTAAAAAAAAAGGAGAGAAACTAAGTATAGATTATTATATTGATTTTACAGAATTCTCGCGCAACTAGCGAGCACTGAATTTCAGATATTTGGTTACTTGAACTCGCAACTTATTACACTAAGAGATGACACAGCAAAAGTACAAGAAGGAACTTTCAAAATTATCCATCTCATTGACTGACAGAATACGCAAAGCTAACTTCAAAAAAAGAGACTACGATTAAGAATGACATAACTTCAAGCCAACAGTTGTACCCCTTTTTATTGAACAAAACATCTCAAATTCGGACGCTTATTGAAAGAATTTCCCCCACAACAAAGAAAAAACCTTCATTCGATTTTATCGAGTCCGTATGGAAATGGATCGCAGGAAATCCCGACCATCGTGACTTAGATCTAATAACCGGAAACTTAAAAACACTAAACGAAAACCATGACAACCAAGTAATTATTAACAGACAATTAATAGAAAAAATTAATGAACATACCGAGAAAAGTAAACAAATAATGAAAATCGTAAAAGCCATAATAGACGATAAGCTAGAAATAAGTTTTAAAACTAAATATCAGATTCAATTGATAAAGGAAGAATTAATAATATCTAATAAGCTAACATTGGGCAAAATCCAACATTGTAAATTCATTCATTCTATCTAATATTAGCTGTGTTCATTTACTAAAAATTTTTACAAATTTGTAACATTTGTTACTAGAAAGCGTTCATTAACCCAAAAAATTTGTAACGAGAGAGCGGCGAAAGAGCGTAAAAAATTGAGATACAGAAAAATTATTGCAAGTTTTTATAAGTAAAATGTTTACTTGCAATAATTATTCAAACAGCTGTTTTGTGTTTGTGTTTACAAAACAATATTTCTAAATTAAGTTGAAAATAAAAATATTTTAGAAAATTTATGAAATTGTAAGTAAATGTAAACTTTTAAAACAATAAAAAGTATTAAAAAGATAACAAATTTATTTTTGTGTAACTTAGGAACTACAGAAGCAAAATAAGATGTCTAATGGAATTGAACTAAGCAACACAGTATCTGGTACATCAGTGGCAAAGGATGTTCCGGCATTTTTAGTGTTGTAAATATTATGAGTACCTAGCTACTCGGTAATTTACACTAAGCAGGCAAATAATTCAATTAGTTCAGATATATATTTGCAAATAAATTTAAATTAACACATAATTTATTAAATTACTTTTTTACTGCTTTTGGGGTTTTAATCGTGGCAGCAACATGATATTTTATTTTGGATAAAGCTTTTTATTACAATGAAAATTTATATTGCTTAAATTTGTTTCCTTTAAAATATATATTTAACCCGTTTCTCCCCGGCTGTTTATTATTATAGCCTATACGTTTTTGTGTTCAAATGTTTGGAATCGATTGCAAAGGCAGGGCATTGATGTTAGACAACAACTAACAAAAATTCTCCTTTTTAACTCACATTTGCTTGCGCAGACTGTTATAACGTATAAACTAATTAAAAAAATATATTTTATTGATTAATTTTATTCAAAAGTAGCTAATTACCTTTATCGTGTTTAGCGTATTTCGACTACGCCTAGTACTAGATTATATAAAATTCGTCGGTCCTGTAGCAAAAATTAGCCGACGAAGTAAAAAAGGTAGAAATAGCTACAAAAAACTGTCTATCTTCTCATCTTTCCTAGTCTGTCCCCTCAACACTATCCCCTCAATACTATCCCCTCGTTTTCAGTTCCAGCGCAATGCATTGCACATATAGGGGTCATCCCCTGAGTGCTGGTCCAAGATTAAAAAAACGCCAGTCACGACAATGCTGAATATAAATGTTCATAATCACATTATTTTTATAATATGTATATATGTATAATTTGTCCAAAATATATAGGGGTAGTTATTGAGTACTCATATATACCTATACATTACAACACTACTTTAACTTGCAAATTTTAGCTAGTAAAGTGTTCATTTACTTTTTCAAATTTTTGAGAGTAATTGTGGAAAATTTCTTGTTATTCTCTTGTTGCTAATTTTTACTAGTAAAGTAATTGAACACACCTATTGAAATAGAAACAATAAGAAAAATTGTCAAACATGAAAAAATACCGTATATACATATTGAGGAGGAACTGGAATTCACAGATATAAGCATAGCTGCAAATAGCTCAATGATAATCTACATTTTAACTTTACCTACAACTCAAAGCGAGGATTGTGAAATACTAACACTAAAATCTCTTAAAATAGGCAATAGGATAAATAAAATTGAATACGAAAGAATTTTGAAATGTAATAAAGAAGTCTGTAGAATTAAACCGAATGCAAAGAATACGATAAGAAAGCTATTTGTAATAAGAATAATTTAATAGAATTAAGTGAAAGCAATTGTATAAATAAACTCTTATAAAGCCAACTAACAGATTGTGTATGTATTAACGCTGACCATATATCGGATACAGAAGAAATTCGTGCCGGCATACTTTTTCTCAACAATTACAATGGCACAATAGAAATAGAGGCTGATTGAATAGAATAGAAACTGATTGGTACTTTCATCATAAAACACCACAACTCAACATTCAATATCCAAGGCAAAATTTTCAACGTACTTGAAACAGTACATTTCGAGCCACTACCAGCAATACTTCAGCAGGAAACGAAAAAACTCAGCTAGAAGAAACTCTGTCCTTGGAAATGATAAAAGACCTCGATACCATAAATAGGAAGCGAATATCAAACATCGATACAACTAACAAGATCGGCTTGACGCTCAACACAATTACCCTAGTAGCATTTCTGGCATTGACGGCCACACTGATGTACGCACTATGGAAGCTCAAGGGGAAGATACAACAAATTAAGAAAAAGCAAATCTCTCTTCTAGACATGAATCCCATGCAATCGGGGACGTTTGCAATTAAGAAGGGCGGAGTTAATATTGCAAAAGCTAATGAAATGCTACAAACATAAATACTTTGTAACAAAGAAAACTGCAACTGCAGACATTCTTCACCTTTGTGTCAACAAAAACAACACTTGAATCAATATCCGGGCCACTTGCAAATTGTAGCAATAACCCATCAGACTTTGATTGTGCAATTTTCGTGGAATTACATCCGGCACATGCCACCAAACTTTTGCCGAATTTACTTTGCCAATTCCGACTAATTACACCAAAAGACAGAAAGTAGTATTTAAGACAATAATTGTACTTACTAACAGTTCAGTTTTTTTTTAATAAATAAAGAAGTCGGTTCGTCCGCAAGAAAAATAATATATATTTTTTATGTTAAAATAAAAGTAAATTTAACTTACATAAGAAAACATCTGTTGCTGGTTCACAAACAGTACAGTGAAACACAAAATAATTCTTACAATACCACAATGTACCAAACAATTAACATGAGCATGTAGGTAGAAAACTTAAATAAAATGAAATAAATACATACATACCTCTCTTTACAAAAGGAACATACATGTATATTTAAACACTTACCATTATATATGTAAATAACAGCTATAATATTTTCATAAAATATATAACATCAAAAGAAATATTTATGCATGGTTATGGTTGGTTGGTTGGTATACGTGGCTGCCTGCTACACGCAAGCATTCAAGTAGGATCTCTGAGATCCCGTTTTGAAAAACCACTCCACTCGTCAGTGACTACCTATGGAGACCGTATCCTTATCTCGGATACGGATGGTTACTAGATCCAACCCTTCGCATTGAGGTATCTAATGAGGTCCCCCAGACCTGTACCTGATAATTCCGCGAGGTCGCCTATAATACTGTTGCCTAAGAATTTGTGTCTCGTGTTGTGCAAGGCCGGGCATTCGCAAAGGAAGTGATAAACTGTCTCTTCCTTGCTCTGATCCCGGCAGCTCCGACAGAATGCATTGTGGTTGAGACCTAACCTGCCTGCATATCTGCCTATTGCCCAGTGCCCAGTGCCCTGTCACAACCGCTACGAGCCTTGAGATGTCCCTGCGATTCGTGTTGATCAATTGTGCTGTTCTATTGCCGTTATAACATGGCCGCATGCTTCTAGGCACCCTGCACGTGTTCATCTTGCGCCACCTGTCCGCCGCTTTCTGCCGGAAATGGCTCTAAATGGTGATCTTTAGGGTGCCAAACGGCATGTCCACCGATACGGCAGTGGAGACGTCCTTAGCATATCCAGCCTTAGCTAGCTCATCTGTCTGTTCGTTTCCAAAGAAATTGCTGTGTGCGGGTACCCAGATGAGGGTAGCGTCTATCTGGCCTCCCAGTCTGGATAGCAGCTCTTTGCATTGGACTACCGGAATAGACGAAGTAGTGAACGACCTGAGAGACAGGAGTGCCGCCTGGCTATCGACAAAGATACCGCCTCTACCCTGAACACCCCTATCAATTAACAGTCTAGGTGGGGTACTATATAGTCGGTGGGCTTCCTCAGTGTCGGTGGTAGCCGGCCTACGATTCCTGCGTGGCCATAGTTCCTTGACCTCCACCTCCCTGATGCCGCTAGTCAGGGAGGTGGATGCTTGAGGATGCTCCGAGTACATAAAGGTCAATCGGAATTAGGTTTAGTATAACATTCAGCGCCTCTGCAGGACTAGTACGCAGACAACCAGTAATCCCGATAGAAGCAGATCTCTGTATCCTGTATAGTTGATCTACCACATATTTTTTACATGTGGCGGGCCACCATACTAACGACCCGTAAGTCAATATAGGGCGTACAATTGCTGTGTACATCCACTTAAATATTATGGGTTTTAGGCCCCATCTGGAGCCAAGGATTCTCCGGCAGAGGTAGTAGGCAACTGTTGCCTTTTTTACTCTATGTTGTATATTTACTTTCCACGATAGTTTAGTGTCCAGGATAACTCCTAGGTATTTTGCAGTGGCCGAAAGGGACAGTTCCAGATTATTCAGCCGAGGAAGTTTAAAGCTTTGAACTTTGGTCTTTGTAGTAAATAGTACGTTTTGCTAGGGTTTACTCCTAGACCGCATCATGCAGCCCATCTACTGAGTGTACCCAAGGCGTTGGACATGATATCACTAATCACGTCCGTGAACATCCCTGATACCATTATTGCTACATCGTCCGCGTAAGCCACAACTTTAACTCCTACAGCATCTAGTCTCAGAAGAATCGTGTTAACAACGAGAAGCCAGAGCAGCGGAGAGATCACCCCACCCTGTGATGTTCCTCTACATGCCCATCTTGACATTTCACTATTAACTAGCGTTGCAGTGACGTTTCTTACCTTCAACATAGTAATGATCCAGTTGCTGATGTATTCCTCAACGTCTGCATCCCGGAGAGACTGTTGGATGGCTGCAACTGATACATTCTGTGTCTAGGAAGGCAGCCAAGGTATATTGCTTGTTTTCTAGGGATCTCTCCACGACTCCCACCACCTCATGCAGAGCTGTTTCTGTGGAGCGTCCCTTTAGGTAGGCATCCTGACTATCTGAGAGAATAAACGATCCTTCAAGTCGATGCCTAATATGGGTGTCTAGTAATCTTTCTAGCGTCTTAACTAAGAAAGATGAAAGGCTGATTGGTCTTGTTGTGAAGCATTTTCGAACATACCTCCTACATATACTTTGCACTAATTCGTTGGCGCAGCAGTAATGTGCGTTCAACTTAAATACTGTTTGCGTTAACGAATGGTGCAATACTGTTCTATTATTTAGGTCATTAGAAAATAGCTTAATTGCAATATATTATTTTATAATTAATTTTAAGAAAGTATAAATAGCTAGTTCTAAGTTAGTTAAGTGACAGTTGTAGTAAACCAAGCTCTAATAAAGAACCTGCGAATCCCACGGGACCCTCCAGGTAAAAAGATATAACTATTGCCTTTAAAAACTACACTACAACATTTGGCGCAGTCGGTATTCACAGAGTATTGTTTGTTTAATATCTTTCAACAGAGAATAAGTACATATTCTGATATTGGAAAGCTATTTTAGCTCAATTCAATTCAATAGGTGCTTGGTATTTGTTGAAGGAATTCGTTGTTTCGTGTGTCAGTATTATTAACTCCTCAAGGTTTTAATTAGCTATTTTAGCTGCCTTCAGTTGTATAAATTTTACGGGCAAACTTTACGACGAACAAACTGCTCTAGGGATACAAATGGAACCAGTATACATGGTAAGTATTGGTGTAAAAAGTGTAAAAGCTACGAATGACCTTCCTTGCTAGAGTCATTATACAGCAAAATGAATTTTTTTTAGTATGGGTATTTAAATTAGAGTAATAGGAATATATATATAAATGGTATAGTTTTTTTATTGGTTTGGAAGAAATTTATATATGGAGGATTTAAAATTAGAATTGAAAAAAACACAGGTAGAAACTAGAGAAATTTCGGAGCGAGTGTGGAATTTAATTAAGTATATCAATAATACAAAGGAATATATAGAGTTAGTAAAACATAAGGTGCGAAGCCAGGGAAATATAAGTGAGTTTGAAAAGATTGATATTTTATTAGAAGAGTTGCAAGTGTTACAGGAACATCAGAAAAATTCAGTTATATCTAAAGAAATAGAAGAATACGTACAAGTGAACAGGATCTTGAAGCAGCAGAACGAAAGCTTGAAGAAAACCATAGAAGAAGCCGAACAACAAATTCAAGACAGCGAGCAAGAAAACCAAGCGTTTAAGGAGCTCGCGCAACACGTTAACACGAGGTTGACTTCAGAACAGCTGCAGAAATTCGTTGAGAACAGGAAAGTTGTTGAGGAAAAAACTCAACAAATTGAGACGCTTAAATTAAAAATACAAGAGTTGCAGGGGGGAACTACGAAAACACTTTTAGTCAACAATTCTTCAAATACAACCAATATGACAACTTTTACGGAACTTTTAAAAAATATATCTCATGTCGTGCCGATATTCTACGGAACAGAGGGCCCCGAACTTACAACTGAGACAAATAAATTTATTGAAGGATGTATGATAGCAAAGGATAAACTAGGTGAACCGGGTAATGTTGTTGACATAATCAAATGCATAAAAACTAGGCTCTTTGGAAATGCTTACTCGTATTTCCACAATAAGGAATTCACTACAATAGAATCACTGTGCATGGCTATTAAAGAGAAATTTATAAAAACTAAGACGCTAACGGAAATACAAGAATTGATTTTTAACAATAAGCAAAGTTCAACAGAGAGTGCATATGAATTTGGAGAAAGATTGGAAGGACTACTTAGAAATGCAACAGAGCTTATTGCGACACAATGGCAAGATGTTTCTCATCAAAAATCTATGACAGACCATTGTAATCAATCAGCGGTAAGAAGCTACATAAGGGGTTTACGAGATCCCAAGTTAGTGGCAAAGTTCATCGGGCATGAAAATGACAAGTTGGCTGATATACTAAAAATTACAAAGAATGCTCAAAATCTCTTAGGCACTAATACGAGATATCCAAATGTTATGACAGTGCAAGCCGAGGAACCCTTATTTGAGACGGTGCAACAATTGTTGAAAGAAGTACGACAACTGTCTTTGAACCAACAAACATATAACCAGCCAATGCCCAATAATAATGTACATCTTACATCTATGAGTTCTTCAAGGTACTGCAGTTTCTGCAATAAACCAGGACATGTGTTGAATGAATGTTATATTCAAGCCAGACGTCAAGAACGGGCAGAATACAACTTTAGAAGAAACCCACAACCACATAATCCCAGAATCAATACTCAAAATTATGCAAGGCAAGAAACTCAAAATATAAGGCAAAATCAAATTAACAACAACGAGCAGCAACGTTGTTATAGATGCGGTCGACAGGGACACTTTTCCTACAATTGCCCCGAAAACAGAGACAACAATGGTAGCAACAAGAATAGAAATGATAATACTACTGGCTATAGAAACAGGTACAAAAACGGCAGACAGGATTCGGGAAACGGGTATCGGCCCAGTCACAACTAATTGACTGGAATGCCAAAACCCGCAGAAAAAGCATAGATAGAAAACGTACTGAGGAAAAAACATGTAAGAAAACACAACCGGTAGACGATAAAGCTGAAAAACAAGAAAATTTCAGCATCATAAACTTAGACATAAACAGCATAAATGTGACAGAGGAGGAAGATAATCAGCATCTGGAGATTAAAATGAATATCAAGGAAAAAGCAGTAAGTACACCCAAAAGATCGCGTCGGAAGAAAAAGGCTCATACAAAAATCATAAGTGGTGCAGGGTACATAAATTCAACGTACAATGTTTGTAACATCAGTAGAGAAATTTTAAGAAAATCAATATATTATATGGCAATAATGTTACAATTTATAATGATGACGTGGACTAGTATAAAAGAGAAAGTGAGCAAGAAACAAAACGTGGCAAACCGCCACACATATCACTCAGAGTCCCGAAGGGAACTGAGTCTGAAAAGGGATAACGCTAGTAATGAAAAATACGATATAAACGATGCATATATAAGTTTCCCCTGCAAAGAAGCAAAAGAGGAGAAACTATTGTTATTGGTGGACTCAGGAGCAGACACCACACTAGTAAAAGATGAAGCTTTGGCAGCAACAACAGAAATCAACAAAAATGAGCGGAAGACGTTGTCAGGAGCATTTGGGGGAAGCATAAGTACTAAAGGAACTGTAATGGTGAACCATAAATACGAAGACAGATTACGTTTGAAAATGCACGTAGTACCGAAGGGTAGCATATTGCCCGCAGATGGTTTATTGGGCAGAGATATGATGTGGAATAAGTCGATTACCGATACAATTACCAAGAACATAAAATTTTTTGAGAACCAGAAAGAAATAGCTTCCTTACCACTAGTTTCGGAAAATCCCGAGTTATATATAGCAGATAATGTTTTTGTGAAAGGACGATCTCAAGGAATTGTGGCAGTAGCAGTTAAAAATGCTAGCGGAGACATAATAGTAAACAAAGTAGAAATTTCACCAGGCGTATTTGTGGGTGAAACTCTAACGTCGATCAGAGAGGGAACAGCATTCGTTCCAATTCTGAACACCAATGACTTTGCAGTGAATATAAAGGAAAAAGTAATTTTGAGTTGGGACAACCCGTTAAACTTCCGGATAGCGCCGACAGCAGCGATAAATACAGTAGATTCCGCGCACAACAGAGATAGAACAAGATTGCTATTAGACACGGTTCGTCTGAAGCCAGATCTGAACTCGGAAGAGAGAGTGTCAATCGAAACCATTTTAAGATCATACGACGATGTATTTCACCTGCCTGGGGACAATCTTACATTCACGAATGTACTTAAGCATAAAATACCAACTGACCCTACTCAGCCCCCAATCAATACTAAACAGTATAGGTTACCTGAGGCCCACCGAAATGAAATTAATAGACAAGTAGGCCAAATGATCGAAGATGGAATTATCTCCCCTAGTATTTCCCCTTGGAACTCTCCAATACTCCTAGTACCCAAAAAGGCAGGTAAGGACGGAGAGAAAAAATGGCGTCTGCTAGTGGATTTCAGGAAATTGAATGAGGCTACAATAAAACAGGTTTTCCCAATACCAAGAATTGATGAGATCCTAGACCAACTTGGCTACAGTCGATACTTCTCTACCCTAGACCTGGCAAGCGGGTACCACCAAGTTCTGATGAGCCCTAATGATAAGCAAAAAACCGCGTTCAACACCAACATGGGACATTTCGAGTTCAATCGTATGCCTTTTGGATTGACAGGGGCACCAGCCACGTTTCAGAGGATAATGAATTCAATATTAACGGGTCTACAGGGAATCGACTGTTTCGTATATCTGGACGATATAGTAATCTACGGGAGAAATCTAGAGGATCATCAGTTAAGACTTAAAAGAGTACTGGACGTTTTAAGGAAACACAACCTTAAGCTGCACCCTGAAAAATGTAATTTCCTGCAAAGAGAGGTAGTTTATCTAGGACATCAATGTTCGGAAAACGGAGTATTACCGGACCCCCATAAGACAAAAGCAGTAAAAGATATACCGCCTCCCAGAAATGTCAAGGAGCTACAATCATTTTTGGGGCTTATCAACTATTATAGAAAGTTTATACCAAGGTCGTCTGAAATTGCATTGCCATTGAACAAACTATTAAGGAAGAACGCAAAATTTAAAATAGGACAAAGGGTTTGGTTAAAGAACCAAGCCCGTAAAAATAAATTTTCACCTCTATGGTTAGGACCATATGAGATTATAGATGTACCAACACCAGTAAACATAAAACTGAAAATAAGGAATAAAGCGAAGACATATCATAGAAATTTAGTAAGGCCACACAAAGACCGAGAAATAGGGAACAGTCAGTTTAATAAGACGTTTTGTAGAAGTTAAACCAAAAATATAATAAATACATTTACTCCATATATCAGAGTGCAATAACCTTTAATGTTTACCTAATTTTCCATAAAGTGTTCGAATATGGGACACTATTTTGCAACTACAGCGAATTTATTTACGAATACTCCAATAAATATAGCTACTGAAAAAAAATTTTTTACAGGCAGAGCAAACAAGAAAAAAAAATATAATAACAATTAATACATGTATACATAATAATTTTCTGTAATATGATTCCGTCAATGTCTTTCTTGTGATAGGTCAGTTAATAAAAAGCAAATGAAGCAACAAATGCAATTAAGCGGTTGTAAGTTATTCGCAAGAGACAAAAACCATGTCGAGTATTTTTTTTTATATTAAAGTTGCAATAAAAAACAACATTTAAAATAAAAATTTGCATACATTTTGTGCGTAAATTCAAAATATAAAAAAACTTCTATTAATATATATCTTAAAACAAAACATTACTATTTCATTATTACTATGCAAAACCACACTATATACTTAAATGTATTTGTAGAAATTAAGTTAAAAAATCGATTGAATAACATAAAAAATATCTTCAAACAAAACATGAATATTTTTGAAATTTAGATTACGTTAAAAAAAAAACAAAAAATAAAAATATTAATTAAATATTAAATAAAAACCTACACGGCATAAACTTTAGAAAAACAACATTAAAATAAAAAATATACAAAATAGAAATATGCAAATAAGAAAAAAACTAAAATTAATTAAAACGAAGAAAATGTACAAGGAGTAGAGCTCTTTCTTTATTAATAGAAACAAAACTCAAATATTTGATGCACTTTAATGATACAAAAAAAAAAATAATAATATTACGTCAACAACAAAACAAAAACCCCAAAATTAAAAGTTAAAAAAAAAAAAAAAAATTTCTTTGATAAATTGAAAAACAAGTATTAACAAAGGAAGGTTCGGACGAAGGATAAGACGGAGTAAGAATAGGCATCACTAACGAGGAGATGGGGATGGAAAAAATGGAATCCCTGATGGAGATACATATGGGATCGGTCGAGATGGCGTCTAGGTTTCAGTATATTCTGTACGAGATCAACATTCAACAAATAGCAGACTCTGTCGACGAGGTTCATCGTAACTTGCCGACAGTTCTGAAATAAAAGAGATTGAAGACGGTCTACACACACTTTTGCCGAGTCGCGTAAAACGGGGGAGGAAAGGTGATGAAGTGGCTGTATGGAACAATGGATGATGATGCAGCATTTCAAGGTAGTTGATGCAAACGGTCACCAAATCATCGAACAGTCGATCCATCAGATATCTATAAACGAAAGATTCAATTCCTCCATCAACAGAATGGTTGGGCAATAAATGACAACAGAAGGACGCTGAACGACTTGACACAGATCAAGTTGCACTCAGAAAGTCAACATTACCGAGACGTCGGGATTTTCCAACTTTTCAAATTAGTTGATATGAAAAGTCAAGTGAAGATCATACAAGAATCCGTGGCTTTGGCAAGGATGAAAATATTCAACCCCGCCCTACTGACAATTGAGGAAATTGAAGAGAATAAAATAAGTATTGAGACCATACAACAAATGCAGATGGGAGTGGCATTACGCAAGCACAACACGCTAATGTTCGTAATCAAGTTGCCCATCGAAACAGTCAGCCTCAAGAGGTCATTGATAATACCCGTTCCAAACGACAGTCACCATCAAATTGATTCCCCCAGAGAGTACGTTGTAAAACTCGATAAAACAGTCTTCAGCTACACCGGAGAGAAAGATTTCAAGAGCCTAAAACCACCACAAAGCTGCATTTTCCGTGGTAAGTGTAGTTTGATTTCGCACGAAGAAGAAACTGTGGAATTGGTAGAAGAGGGTACAATCGTGGTAATAAATGCCAACAGAACCTCAATGTCCACCAACTGTGATGACAGACGTGCCAATCTCACAGGCAGCTACCTTTTCTCATTCTGCAACTGCAGTATAACAATAGGTGGGCAGGTTTACGTCAGCAAAATAGTGGATGTAACCCAGAAATTCCTCTTAGTGGGGAACAACAGGAATGTCACAACAAAAATTAAACCCACTCTGGATAAAATACAAGTAGCCCAGATAAGCAATATCGAAACCATTAAGGAGATTCAATTCCATCAAAACGTTACAAGTAGCATCGGATACTCCTTGACAGCAATTGTCGCGGTAGTGACAATAGTAGCGATATTAGTGTTATGCAGAAACCGGCGTCAACTAAAGGTCAAGATAAATAACGAGTTCCCAAATCGCAGCGAGAACTTGAACCATATTGTGGAAAGCCATCTCCAAGAACAGAAAACTCCACCCCCACCACCAGCACCGAGCACTCCAGAGCAACAAATTTAAGAGTTAATCAATAGAAAAAAAAAGTACACATAAACATATACCATAAAAATAGCTTTAAAAATTGTACATAGAATAAGAAACTTCCGTTAGAAAAACATCATTGTATAGATGTTTTTCTTCCATTAAGGGGGGAGGGATGTTGTGAAGCATTTTCGAACATACCTCCTACATATACTTTGCACTAATTCGTTGGCGCAGCAGTAATGTGCGTTCAACTTAAATACTGTTTGCGTTAACGAATGGTGCAATACTGTTCTATTATTTAGGTCATTAGAAAATAGCTTAATTGCAATATATTATTTTATAATTAATTTTAAGAAAGTATAAATAGCTAGTTCTAAGTTAGTTAAGTGACAGTTGTAGTAAACCAAGCTCTAATAAAGAACCTGCGAATCCCACGGGACCCTCCAGGTAAAAAGATATAACTATTGCCTTTAAAAACTACACTACAACAGTCTGAAGTCTTTTGGGTCCTCGTGACTCCTTTTTCCAATCTTGGGAATGAAAACCGTTTTTACTTTCCTCCAGCTGGTCGGAACGTAGTTGAGTGTAAGACAGAGTTCAAAGAACCTAAAAAGCCAGGGAATGACAGAGCCCTTCGCACTCTGTAGCATCTTTGGAATGATGCCGTTAGGACCCGGCAATTTACACGGTGCGAAGTTGTCAATAGCCCATGAGATTCTCTCTGGGGATATTAAATCTCTATTGACAGTGTGTTGATTCCCACTAATTGGGAGGATTCCTATGGCCGTGTCAGTACAGCCTGGAAAGTGGGTGTTGAGATTCCGCAGAGGAATCTGTACATGACCCATCCCCCTTTTTAACGAAGGTTGGACATCTGCGGTTCATGGTCAGAGCCCTACTAAGCCTTGCGGAATCCCTAGTTCTATCTATTGACTCACAGAAATGCCTCCATGAGTTTCTTTTGGCGACTTTTATAGCTTTTTTATACGTTGCTAACTTGTCTCGGTAAGGCTGCCATGCTTTCTTCTCATAGCATAAATTGAAGGCCCTGCGTGCCTCCTTGCGTAACCTTGAGAGTTCCGAGCTCCACCACAAAGGCTTTCGTTATAGCCTTATTAAACGCCCCCACATTGTGTTCAAGTCCATCTATCGTATTCTCGATCTCTGGGACTCTTCTTAGTTTTTGCTTCAGAATCCCATTAAACCTATCCCTGTCTGTTCTCCTCGGGTTCCTGAAGCATTGCTTTTCATTGCCTAATGACGCGACTTCGAAGAATATCCAACAATGATCCGAGAAGGATCTTTTATTGGATACCCTCCAATTATCAACCAAAGGTCTAAATCTATCATATACAAGAGTAATATCCAGAACCTCTTCCCACCCACTAAGCCTGTCCGAACTCGGAAAGATGACAGTCGGAGAGGAACCGGAGTTACATATGGTTAATTTATTAAGGTTTAAGAAATCAAGGATATGCTCATCTCTGTCGTTGATTTCACTGCTACCCCAAAATGTATGCCTGGCGTTGGCGTCACAACAAAGTATGATGTCCTCATCAGCACCAATAGATGACATGAGAGCTTTCACTTCACCTGGTGGGGCTGCTTTGTCGTGCGCCATGTAGCATGATGCGATAAGGAAGCTGGTTCCATCTGTCAACTCGACCCTCGCAACTGTAAGGTCCTCAGTACTAAACTGTGAACAGAAAAAAATTTGTATGTGCTTTTTGGCTATTAGACATGATCTGGGCTTACCATTTCCTTTAGCATATAGTACATTGTATGTGGACTTCGTGAACCCCTTGACCTCGGAGTTTGCTGCCCATGGTTCCTGCACCATACAAATGTCGATGTTCTCTTCGACTGAGACAATCATTAGGTTATCTTTTGCACATTTCGAGTGCTTCAGATTTGACTGGGCGATTTTTAGAGCCATCGTGCTTATTTCTCAGCTAGCTGCATCCCTCCCAGGAGGTTGTTCGCACCCTCGACAGCGTCGATCTCAGCTTTAGTTGGGCGGGACACCTTTACCTTAGCGTCCCTGACCCCGAAAAATAGCTTAGAGCGTGCTTTTTCGAGCGCTTCCGCTCAAGACTCCGTGATGGAGAGGATTAGGCAGGTGCCATTACTGCCATGATCCTCCGTGCGGATGACTGACCAGTCATCCATTGGAATGCTGTGGTTCTGTAGCTTCAGACACTCTATCATTTTGTTTCTATCCTTTCCAAGCTTTGGTAACCAAATCCTTGCCCGCGGTCACATCGGTATTTCCTCCACAGGGATAAGTTTAAGGCTTAACAGATCCCAAGTCTCACTACTCTTAGCGATACTTTCGCAGAGGAAGTCCTTAGAGAACGCGTCCAAGCACTTGATCTCCCTGTACCCCCGATGTATCTCACAGGAGTCGAAGCGAGGAGCCGGCTTATCCTTATTGGAGAGGACGTAGTCCATTACGAGCTCAGCCAATTCGATAGCACCCCACTCCGTTGTTACAGGGAGAATCTTCCCATTTTTGGAATTCGCCAAGGCCACAAGAAGGTTATCCTTAACTACCTCGTTAAAGGGCCTTCGAGTGGACGACGAAGATGATGTTGAGGGAGAGGTTGTTTTCTGCACCTTCCTTTTTTTTGCTTCCTGGCCGCCCTCTGTCTGAGAGCGGTTTCTTTTTGCACTTTTTCCTTCGGCTATTTGCTGGGAGGCCGCTCTGGACGTGCTTGGTAGGGAATCCATAAACTTACGATATTCCTCTACCACGGCCTGGTATCTCACCTTATCCTCAGCATCATGTGGGTGCGTGACTCCTTTCTCCGCATTCTTGGCGATCTTGTCAAGAATGAACACGGCCTTGGAATATCTAGTTTTAAGGAGCTCTTTCTGGCTCTTTTTTTTTTGGGTTTTCCCTTCTGCCGGTTATCAGCCTCGATTAGCGGTGTTGGGGGCACTGTTTGCATTTGTTGTGCGGATAGCGGAGTACTCTGTCTTTTACCCTCACTATCCGAGAGGTCGACTACTGTCTCCTGGCTGGAGGCAATCATGTCGTACTCTGAAGAGATTTCTTCCCCTCTGTTTTGGTTGTTTTTTGTTTTTTTTTTAATTGAATCTTCCATGTGTTGTTCCCACGAGTAAGCCAGTAAGGGGATGGACCATCTGCGCAGTGACGGCGTACGCAGACGAGACAAATTCTTATTACAACCGTCCCGGGTCCTGGCGCCGGAGGGGAGCTGTTATCGACTAGTCTTCTTTTACCACTAACTAGCCATTCAGGTCCTCGGCACAGCTACCAATCACCTTGACCTTACAAGTGGGGGAGGGAAGGGATGTTTGGGAGGAGGGAAGGGTGGATGAAGGAATATGGGAAATGGGAGGTGGAAGGGGGCGGTTAACCTTTGGTTATGAAGGCCTTTTTATCTTCTTACTTCACGACAGGCCCCAAACGTACGGGTGTATGTACAGCGCCTGGCCTGAAGTAAGAGACACAGACTCCCCTTAAGCCGCACATCGCGACAAGATAGTTAACCAGGTGGTGGTATGCATGG
This sequence comes from Linnaemya tessellans, assembly GCA_951800035.1. NCBI lineage: Eukaryota > Metazoa > Arthropoda > Insecta > Diptera > Tachinidae > Linnaemya > Linnaemya tessellans. The sequence goes on from OX637533.1 coordinate 61,042,653, forward strand.
TTATACAACTTGCAATTTTATTAAACACATATTTTAATAAACATGCTGTTAACAATTTGCAACACTGATCGCAAGCCAAATACATACAACTCTAATTGTTATACTGTCATATTAATAATTATTAGTTTTGCTTAATCATTTTGCGATTCGAATAACTTTCAACAACCAGTAAAGGTCAATCTTATCGCTACAAATTTTATATATCATTTTATACTATTAAAATATAATTTTACTGAATTAACTCGACGGGACTTTTTAGTTAAATTTTGGTTTGCTTCCACAAAAAGCGGTTTTGTTAATTTAACTAAATCTAACACATGCATACAAATGTTTCCCCTAGAGGATTAAATGTGGGTGCTGTTGGCTGAAGTAGTAGAACACGAGACTATGAAGCGGAGGGTCGTGAGTTCGAGCCTGCGCTGAGTCATGAAATATTGTGTTGAATTCTTCTTATCAGCATTAGTGCGTGGCTGTGTTAGTTGTTGCCAGCCTGTTTCAATGATGAAGGCATAGTCACTGGGCACTGAACAAATTGGCAGCGACTGACACTATCATGTACTAAGCACCCACCTTCGCCGGCCATGTAGCAAAAATTCTATTAGTTGAACATAAATAACAAAGAAGCTTTAGCTATCAGCAGCCGACGGCTCTGGAAAAAGCGAAAGAGATACATGGAATATTGGGAATATTAATCGTCAGGGTTGGGGAATTTGGTACTAACCAAAAAGGTAATAACTTAAAAATATGAATGTGGGAACTTCTCATATTCAATTTTCGTTAACAACATTGGTTAAATAGTTGATATTCCTACTAACTAGCACCACTTGCGAAAGTGGAAAAATTGAACAAAGAACGCTGATGAGATGGCGTAGCGGCCTCGAAATCAGTACTGATCCGTTCTGCTGGTTTGATGATTATTGAAAATATTCTTAATATTCCAATCTTAATATAAAAATAATTAATAATAAATAGAATTTGAGCAAATTCATTTATTAATAAAATGCAGATTCGAACTTAAGCCCGTTGAAAAAATTAACAATTTACATAAGAAAGTTCGACTAATAAAAATTCATACATAATTTCTTAACAACTCAAAACCCAAGGTCTCTAAATTGTTGTCGTGATAGCTAGATAGTGGGTACCTAGTGCTATTTCATAGCCCTTAAATTTACAGCACTTTAGCAACATAAGTCACAAAGCAAAACTAGAATTACGTTTCCATTATACTAGATAACAGGTATCTAGTATAATTTCTTAATTGGTTCTGGCTACAAAGTGACAGGAAAAACCAAACGATAACCCCCCACGATTCAACTCGAAAGTACAATTTTTCATATTAACACTAAGTAAGAGGTATTTAGTGTTAAACGCAAACCCCGTTAATCGGTAAATCTAGAATTTGCATACATTTCACGCTACTAGATTAATCACTCTTAAATATGAATTCGAAGTTGAACGAATCTGTCTTAAACAGACGTCAACGGTTATTCGATTGTGGAAATTTTATTGATCTTTTAATTTTTCAAGATTTTTGTGATCTTTTCAATAAATCAGAAGGAGTAGATCAGACGGCGTCGGTACTGGAAATTAAATTCAAAGATCAAGGTATGAGAAGATGGAAGCTTCTTATCAAAAACTAATGTTGTCTCAAGATGGCTCAATAGACCATGGTTTTGAACAAACCGCTAAGACGGATTACGATGCTCTTGTAACCGCCTATTTCCAGTGCCATGGCCATATAACAGAGCTACTAAAAGCGTGTAGGTTAGAAGTTCAAAATATTCAAGGGCTTCAATTAACGTCCAATACTCCATTCCAAACATGGCATTCGCTCAAAGCATAGAACAAGAAAAGGCAAGTAACTGTATTGTAATGTGTTTGTGGTGCAGTGTTAGTTTTTATTTATGATTCTGCTACCCGAGATTGTAGCCGGTGCTAACTAACGCTACCGGCTCTAAATATAACGACTGGCAATTAACTATGCCAGGACTCTTAAAAAGAGCAGTTGAATGCTCTGGAGTAAAATAAAAAATGGGTTAATGCCGATTTAAGGGTAAACTTATAATTGATTTTTATTTCATCAAACAAGGGTTTATATACAAATATAACGGGATAATATTATTTGCTTTCATTAAAACTAAACAATAACAATATTAACAATCTTTCTATTAACTTAATTTAACTTAGCGTAATTAACATTAACAAAAATATAATTCATTATAATTCATGCTAGGAACACAACTGCGACGAACGACGAATTTTTGGTCGCGAATATTCGTCGCCAAAAATAAAACACATTGGTGTATATGAAAATGCACACAATCGTGGCGTTGGGCGAAATTCGTCATACTCAGCGAAAGTTGAAATACATTTATTTCTAATTGTTTCGTCAACGAACGACGAACAAATCAATATAAAGTGACCAGGTTTCATATACTCAAACTGGTTTTTTGTGGAAAAACATAGTTCACTACTGTATTGTTGCATGTAGCACTAAAATTTTCAGTACATACTAAAAATACATTCACTAATTCACAAAAATGTATCATTCGGACGACTTTTTATTAATTTTGAACACTTTTTATAATATAGTTTTTCTTTCTATTTCTCACTTTTTCATATGGTCACCCCATCAGCTGTTAAATGAAAATAATAATTTATTTACAGACAAAAAATTTTTCAGAAAATATTTACAAAAAGGAATTTGTTCTGAAAAAATGGACAACACCGGGATAATTATTGAGTGTATAAACAATCTGACTGGCATCAGAGGATTACAATGATTTAAAAAACAAATATTAAAATTTTGTTTGCTTATTATTTCAATTTATTCGTCGTTATTGTGTTTCATACGACGAATTTATAGAGCGATTTTTTATCAACGAATTCGTCGTACTAAACGAAATTCGTCGTTCGTCCCAGTTGTATTCCTAGCATCATGTAATACAAGAAAAAAATTCAAATTTTTTTTGTATTTAAGAAAAAATTTTTTTATTTAGTCTATTTATTTATCTATTTATTTTACAGTCTATGAATTTACAATTCTTACAGACTATTTACATACATGCATATACATATATACAGATTATACTTCAAAGAAATATCAATTATTGGCTGTTATTTAATGCAAACAAAATATTTCGTTTAATCAATTTTTCACTGAAAGAGAAATCAACATAATAATATAGCTTGTGAAAGTCCTTACAGCATCTAACAAAGGGATCAGAATTAGCGTAATTTGTTCTTAAAAATTTAATATCAAGTAGACAGAAGAAACGAGTAGGACGTTGAGGAACACAGAATGATAAATTTTCAATTAAAAACTCCGTTAATTATATTTAAAATAAATAAAGTGTTTAACATAGATCTTCGACTACTTAGGGATGGTAACTTAATAAGAGCTAGTCTAGCTTTATAAGAAGGAAAACAAAGTGGAATCCAGTGCAATCTTCGAAGACGAAATATTAAAAATTGTATTTTTTTGTACATATTCAATTGCGTTGATGTAAACCTTATATGTTGGACAGGTGTCACAAAGGGATCAAAATAATTGGACCCAAGTGGGCTGGTCTCTGTTTTTCCTTTCACCAGCAACCTGCTAACCTAACCTAAACCTTATATGTTGGATCCTATATGATTGACCCATATTCGAAAATGGGATGAACAAGCGATGTGAAAAGCTGCTTAATAACGTAAGGATCTTTAAATTCCTTAGCCCAGCGTTTGATGAAACCCAGTTGACTTCTTGCTTTTCTAACAGTTAGAGATATATGTTGAATAAAATTTAGTTTTGGATCCATTAAAATTCCAAGATCTGTGAAAGTGCAAACATTTTCCAGCTCATAACCGCCAAAAAAATATTTAACGTTGAAATGGCTCCTTCGAAAGAAACATATAATTGCATTTTTTAGATTCAATGTCATTACACACCAAGAGTACAAAGAGCTTGAATCTGCTTGAAGAAACTTATGATCATCAAAGATATTGTAGGTAAAGAATATTTTTACGTCATCAGCATACATAAGAATGAATGAGTTTTTGATAACTGTAGGTAAGTCATTGATAAATAGTGAAAATAATAGGGCAGATGGCTACCCTGGGGAACACCAGACGTAACGGGATCGGTTTAGATATAGTACTTTTAAATAGAACATTTTGTATGTAAGATATGAACTAATCCAATTTAAACAGCCACGTGTGAATCCCATATAATGCAGTTTATTCAATAGAAGTTTGTGGTTAACTTTATCAACTGCTTTACTGAAGTCTGTGTAGACTACATCAGTTTGTTTTTTATTGACAAAACCACGATTTACCAAAGTTGTAAATTGTATGAGGTTGGTTGAGCAGCCTTTACGAAAACCATGTTGACTAGAACATAATATTTATGACACCTGGTGGCACAAGTTACTTGTAATTAATTTTTCAAAGAGTTTCGGTATAATACTCAGTTTAGCGATTGCTCCGTAATTTTTAATGTCAGTTTTGGTACCAGATTTAAACAACAGAATAATATAAGAATTCTTCCACATTTCAGGGAATTTTCCAACTTTATTTGAAAGGTTGTACAATAACGTAAGAGGAAACACTATGGCACACTTAGCTAGAACACAGCTAGGAACATTATCAGGTCCACTCTTGTACGAGAATTTCAGTTTTTGCAATCCATTGAGAACAGAAATTTCATTCAGATTGACTTCCATGACAAAAATTTGACTGCAACCCAGTAGTAATAGTTTGATCAACAGAATAAGTAGATGAAAAGAAATCCCCAAACAAATTACTAATTTCAGCCTTGTCATCTGATTCTTTTTCATTTTGTTTCATAGTGGACGAAAAGGAAACTGATTTTCTTTTTAAATTCGCGAAATTGTAGAAAGACCTTGGATTTTTCTTCAAATGGTTTTTAATTTTTTGGAAATAACAGTTATAACATTTAAGATTTTACTTGTTATAATCGGCACGGGCAACAGAATATTTTGCAAGGTCTGAGGATGATCCTGATTTTTTGTATTTTTTATAAAAAAGCGACTTGTTTAGGAACACATTGGGTCAAGATCCAATAAATCCTATCGTAGAATTTTATGGTTATGTGATCAATAATATCGGGATTGTTTTCTGAGTTCGAAACTAAAAGTAAATTGTGCCAGTCTGTATTGTGTAGATGTTCGATTATTTTGTTATAATTTGCTCTTTTAAAACATAAAGTCTTGACTTTTGAGTTGTACGCAGAAAAAGATATATAAACAGATGGAAAACATGTATTTATTAAGATTATGGTATGATAACAGTCCTCCGGTAAGGTTAAGGGATGAGTGCGAAGGACAGACGTGTCAACACAATCATTTACAAAAGCCAATTCTAAAAGCTTATGGTTATCATTATAATACCATTTATCTGATAAAGATTCATATCCAATAAGCAATCAATAAACTCGTTATATTTCAGACTAAAAGTAGAATTATATGGTGTAAAGCAACCATTATCAGCCGAAAAATTCCAAAAAATCGTTGGCATATTGAAATCACCAACTGCCATGATGCTATCATTATGATAAGACATATGCACGACGGTTGAAAAAGCATCCGAATGCTTTTTATAAATTATTTCAGGAGAATTTGGGGGAATATATGAACAGGTTATGAAATTTTTTTTATGATTTATTTTACCAAAACACCCACAAACTCAATATCTAGTGAAGAAGTAAACGGTAACGTTTCGGAAGTTAGCACGCTTGACACTGCAATTAATACACCTCCTCCTTTCATGTTATTGCCTCGATCACGTCGATATATTAAGTAGTTTGCACCCATTATTTCTGTGTCCAATACATTATTATTAAGCCAAGTTTCAGTGAAAGCGATAGCTTGAAAATCAAACGCATAACTTTGATTAAATAAAAATGATAACTTTGTGTTAATGCCACGAACATTTTGATATAAAAGAGTAAAATTTTCAGTATAACCATTTAGTTTTTTGAAGTAGTTTTTACAGATGATGGTAATCGAATTGCATTATTTTCTCTTGTTTTAAACATAAACTCACGAACGTATATACCATCAAGGAGAAATATTATTGTTAAATAACTCATCCGGTACTGTAATTTTAAAAGATGCCACTATTCTTGGTTCTGTGTAGGAAAATTTATACACTGATACACCTAAGTTGGTACCACAATTCAAATTTATGTACGATTGGAGTTCTTCGACAGTAGTATCTGACGCTAGTCGAGACGCGAAAATTGTTTTATTTGGCGGTATAACTCTAAGCGTATTAGGGCGATTCACAATAGAGTTAACGTTAGTTGACGATGCTAAAGTTTTAGCATAACTAGTACACTCATCTGGCAAATTATTTATTACTGCAGCACTACCAGGAGTCTCTAGGGCAACTGCATTGCTTAAATCGTTATTAGGTGGAACATGATTTGCCTGAGAATTCATGTCACTGCTCGCAGAATCAGAACCAGATGCTACAGGTAAATCGCATTGAGAGGCACGGTTTTTGGATGTTTGCGAGAAATTTTTTTCCATTGGTACAGAGATCACATCTTTATTCTTATTAGTATTCCTAGCAGATTTCCTACGCTTCGGAGATGATTGGATGGGTGATTTTAAGTTTTCAAGTGATTTATAATCATCAAAAATTTTGCCATATGTAGAAATACGGTCCGAAAGCTTGCTTACCTCATTCTGTATTTCGTTAAAGCAAGTTTTAGTACCTTGAAAAAATCTGTAGAAACTAACATCAATCTCTTTACATCTATCTATTGAGATAGCTTCAGCTACAATCATTGAAAGTCCGCTACATTTAAAATGACACAAATCGTGGCACAGTCAACAGCATATCATATTGTCATAATTAGTATCAAGAGTACATGCTTTATCTAGACAAGACGTCATACGCGTTTTTTGTAAAATAGCAGTAGGGTAAAAGAGTAATTTAAAATGGTCGCTGGGTTTACCAAAATCCACTCACCAACAGATGGCGACACAGAAATAAATCAATTTCACAAACCAGGGGGCAAATTACGGCACTCGATATCGAACGAAATTTGCATTTAAATTGTATGGAAATTTCGATCGATATCGAATGCGGTAATTTGGCCCCAGTAATGAATGATAATAAATGTATCAAATATTCAGCATAGCCAGCTGATCGCACAGATGGAATAATTTGTGACTACCAGAAGAATTTAAGTAGAGATGTAAGTGTGTATGTCCAAACATGTATGTATTATTGTCGATATATAGGTATATGTGTGTGAGTATACTTAGCACCAATTCACAATCAGCACCCAATTGCACAACTCCTTCAGCAACAATTCAAGCAGCAAAACACAGCACAGATCCGAATTTTACAATGAATTAATTAATAACTTTTAGAAAAATTTTCACGGAACGAGAGTTAACACGTTTTGACGTATATCCAGAGCTGATAAAATTTTTCTTTGTTATTATGTTATTTTTTAAACGTGCTCCCTAAATCTAGGACACAGTTTACTCCTTTGTTTTCTATTATTTTAGAAGGACCATGGTACGGGGGTTAATTTTTTCTTCTATTGTAATTTTTGAATAAAACCATGTCGCCCACATTCAAATTCAGCGGATTTATCTTTTTATCTTGCTCAACTCTTTTTAATTTTGTTAATTCTTTTAGTTCTTTTGCTTTTTGTAAGGAAAATTATAGTCTTGCTTTTAACTCATTAACATATTTATCTATATTGTAAACGGGTCCATTATCTAACCATTTATCGTTTGGTAAGTTTGGCAATTTTCCAAATATCAATTCGTATGGAGTGGATTTTCCAAATATCAATTCGTATGAGGTGTTGTGTTGTATGCGAAACAGAAATAAGGGATCCAATAGTCCCATTCATCTTGTTTGCAGAAGTTCAAGAGAAACTCATTAAGTACTCTATGATTCCTTTCTATAGGACCCAGAGTCTCGTGGTGGTACGGTGTGCTCAAGAGCTGTTTTATTTCTAAAAGTTTGCATACTTCGGACATTAATTCGTTCACAAATTCGGTACCGTTGTCTAATTTGAGAATTTTGAAATGACCATATATTAAAATTAAATTTTCTACTAGAGCCTTTGCAACTGTTTTAGCTTCTTTTGCTTCAATAGGGCATGCTATGACGTATTTCGTCAATTCATACTGCATAGTTAGTATATGTATATCTGTATCTATTTGAATATCGAAGTGGGCTTACTGTGTCTACTGACACGACTTCAAAAATTGTATCTGATGTATCTGTTATTGTTAGTTTTTCTTTCGTATGTCTCGTTTGTTTGTTAATCCTGCGTTCTTTGCAGTTCAGTATGTATTTTTTTATCATTTTGCTCATATTCTGCCATGTGTATCTTTGCTTGAGTTTTAATGTTGTTTTCCTGACACCTAAATGTCCTCCTAAAATTGAGTGGTGCTACTCAGCGATAATTGTGTTCTGTAATTTGTTATCAATTATTCTTTCTCGTAAATTAAAATTTTCATGTTTTCTCTCTTCCCTCTTTTTAATGCATTAACCATATCGTTAAATTCTTTATTTTTTTTTTACTCGAGTTCTTCTATTCCTAAGAATAGCGTTTCGATAGCAGTTTCTCCAAAGACATCTGTTTGCTTATTGGATTATCACCACTTCTAATAACTAGTTCTATATCATTCACTATAATTTGAGGTATTTTTAAATTACTCTCTATTTCGAATCTGAGTTTCTTTATATTTTTTATATCTGAGGTTGACGTGCATTCCCATATAAAAAGTTGATCAGTCTTTTTATTGCAAATGTCATCCTCGTGCCTGTCTTCAGTCTGTATTTCTAAGTTCCTTTCTCATATTACGTGTTATTGCTAATATTTGCTTTAGTTTTCGCTCTTCTGCTGTGGGAATCAATGCTTTTAGCGTGTTAGTATCTATTACTATTCTAGACAATGCGTCTGCGTTTGTGTTCACTTTGCCTTTTTTGTATGCTATTTCGAAGTCGTAGTCGCATAGATGCAATCTGATCCGAGTCATCTTGGATGATGGGTTCTTATGCGAGAATAGCGACACTTATGGTCCATGGTCAGTTACCACACAAAATTTTCTGCCATAAAGATATGCTCTAAAATAATTTATGCCCCAATGAATTGTTAATAGTCATTTCTCTACGATTGGCTTGTTTAGGTCATGTTTGGATGTTTTGCTGGCATAAGATATGGTAAGTCTGCTCCAATATCGCCTTGTGACAGTACTTCTCCAAGTATGAAGTTAGAGGCATCTGTCGGTAACATGAACGGTTTTCTAAAATCCGGGTACTGTAGGAATGGTGGTTTTTTTTAATTTTGTTCTCAATATTTCAACTGACTTTTGACAATTCTCGTCCCACTCAAAAGATTTATTTTTCTTTAGCAGTAAATTTAAATTTCTCGCTATCTCCGCAAAGTATGGTACGAATTGCCAGTAATAATTACAAAATGCTATGAAACGTCTAACGTCATCAGCATTTTTGGGAATAGGATAGTTTTCTATCACACTATGTTTGAAAGGATCTGTACATATACCTTTGTCGGTGTTTAAATGACGTAAATACACTACTTCAGATTTAAGAAAACAGCATTTACTGGTATTTAATTTTAAGTTATATCGTCTCAGCTTTAGAAATACTTTCGATAAGTTATCGTGATGGTCTTGTATACTGCAGCTAAGTACGATAATATCGTCTACATTTAGAAACGCTTCGGCGCTTAAACCAATTAATGCTATTTTTAGCATCCTTTGGAAGCTATTAGAGGATATTTTTAATCCAAATGGTAGACGTGTAAATTGAAATGACCATGATTGAAATGGTTGAAAATGCAGTCAACGGCCTTGAATTCTTATCTAAATTGATTTGGTGAAATGAACTGGTCATATCTAGTGTAGACAAATACTTAGCTCTTCCTAACTTATCAAGCACATCCTCAATCTTTGTAAGTGGAAATTTGTCGTTCGCTATCTTGTCATTTAATTTTCGAAAATCGACCACTAGTCGCCATTTCTTTGTATCATCTACAGATTTCTTCGGTATTACTAATAGTGGCGAATTGTAAGGACTGACTGAGGGTTCAATAATATTATCTGTCCGGTATGCTATAGAAATGTCTTAATACCAGGGCACAATTTAACATAGAAAAACTGTTCACGCACTGATCGCAATAAAATCCAAGTTGTTATCTTAAGAACGTTATAATTATCAATGCTACCTTTTTATTGATGTGAATGCATTCTATATATACACACAATGATATGATAATTGGTTTACGGTATTTATATACAAGCAGGTTGGTATTTTTCTATAAGGCAAATGGTTTAAATAAAACTTAACGAAGATTTTTAAGTGAAGACAAAGGCGTAGAACTAATTGATTTAAGAGTTTTAAGTGGGAACATATTGATTTAGTAGGCAACTACTTATGTATGTGATTTGTAAGAAATGTGGTGATAAAAAACAATAATGATTTTATTAACTTAGTATTTTAAAGAATTTATATGAATGTTAGGAATTTAGTAAAATAAGTAAACAATAGAAAGGTAAATATGAACTAAGTTTGAACATTCCGAAGGCATTGAAAGAATCGCCTTTCAAGGATTAAGTAGTAGTGAAAGTTTATGAATGGGCCTTCGAAGCAATCCTTTCCCTGTTTTGACGTCAGTTACCCTTATCTTGCCATCTTTACCTGGATATGTGGCTACTATGCGCCCTAAAGCCCATTTTAATGGTGGGAGGTTGACTTCGTGGACCAGTGCGAATGAATTTATATGAATGTTAAGCTGTGGGTGTGACCATCGGTTTTTTGTATTAGTTCGTTCAAATAATCGCTTGACCATTTTCTCCAGAATTGTTGTTTAGCTGCCGTAATTCTCTTCCATCTTTCGATTTGGCTGATTTCTTGACACTCAATATTTCGCTCAGGTAGAGAATTCAGAGGAGCGCCGATTAGCAAATGGCCAGGTGTCAAGGCTTCAAAGTCGTTAGGGGTCACTTGATAGTGCTAATAGTGGTTTCGAGTTCATTATGGTCTCTATTTCTATGAGGCTTGTCGAAAGTTCCTCTTAAGGAATCTTTGCGTTTGCTAATGTTCGGAGAAGGTAGCCCTTAGCTGATTTTACAGCGGCTTCCCACAGCCTTCCGAAATGTGGCGCTCTAGGTGGAATAAAATTAAATTTAATAAAGTTTTTATTACAAAAGTTGTATACGTTGTGTTGAAAAGACTTATCAGTAAATGATTTCTTGACCATTGAGTTATGAGTTTGCGCCGACGAAATTTGTGGCGGTATCACAAAATATATTTGCGGGAATACCTCGACGACCAATTAGTCGTTTTAACGCTGCAATAAATGCTTCAGAGGATAGGTCTGATACTGCCTCGATGTTAACTGCCTTAGTCGCAAAGCAGATAAATACTGCAATGTAGCACTTGTATGGTTCTTTTCCACGAATTTTTAAATATGTATATATTGGTCCACATAAATCCACACCACAGTTTTCAAACGGTCTCGTGACTATCCCATGATTTGATTTAGAAGCTTCAGCCGGTAGGTTGGTATCTTTAGGCAATACAAATGGGTGTTTATGATTTTCAGGAATGGCTGCGCTTTCTAAACGACCTCCAACACGAATTAGGGAAAATTTATCAACTTCTTGAACGAAAAGCCTTAGTGAGTTCAGTGAGTTTTTGATTGGCAAATTTTTTCGCAATAACTGGTACTCTTCGCTGAAATAGTGCTGTTGTACGTTCCATATAATGCAGTGTAATGACCGCTGTAGTTCTTCAGATTTTATTTCGATGTTATCTTTGATTTTAAGTTTGAATCTAAATATAGTGGATACGACTCTTAACAGGCGGTTATAGGAGCTGTTGCAATTTATTAATTTGAGTATCGGATTTTCAACAACTTCACACTTGAGAACTGTCTTTCTTACTGCTGAATTGCTTCAGGGTCCTTAACTAATAAATTAGTTTTCGGCCAGCATTCCATTGGTTTTTGGAGAAAAATAGGGCCTTGTAACCAAATAGATTCTGATAATTCTTTTACTGTGCATCCTCTTGAAATAATATCTGCCGGATTGGATGATGTTGGAACATGTTGCCAAGTACAGTGCTCTGTTTCCTCTTGTATTTCTGAGACTCTTTTTCCGACGAAGGTTATAAGCGTAGACGAGTGCTTTTGTAACCACTGTAATACCACGGTGGAATCTGTCCACAAAAACGTTTGCGGATTAAATTTTTCTAATATGTGACGAATTTTGCGATACAGCTTTGCCAGCAAATGTGCACCGCACAATTCTAGCTGTGGCATTGTTTTCTTTTTTGTTGGTGCGACTCTACATTAGGCCGTGAATAATTCTACATGGACGGTGCCACTGCCGTTTGTTGATCTGATATAAAAACAACAGCCATATGCGCGAAGTGAGGCATCGCTGAATACATGTAATTGTACTGTCACGACGTTCGTCTGGAAAACAAAACGAGAAATTTTTAGTATATGCAAATTCTCGAGATCTGTAATCAACGATAAGAACGAGTCCCTTGATTTCTGGAGAATTTCTGACACCCAGTCTATTTTCGATATCCACAAATCTTGTATGAGGATTCTTGGCCGAATTATGATGGAGCAGATGAGGCCCAATGGGTCAAAAATTAATGAGAGTACTGATCGTTTCGTTATACTACAATACTTATTCTTGGGCTGGAACGAGAAGAGAAACTGATCTGCAATAGAATCCCAAGTGATTCCAAGTGCAGTTGTACCAGCCGGTTCAATGTTGTTAATTACTTTATTTTCCGTTTCTGCTGGACAGAGGAGACAGTTGTTTGAGTTAAATTTAGTAAGTTCGAATCCGGCTTCTCGAAATAAATTTGTTGTTTCATCTTTGATACGTCTTAAACTTGGCAAGTCATCTGCTCCACTCAGAAAATCGTCGACATAAAATTGAGTTTTGACAACGTGGGAACCAATCTTGTATTGGTCTTGAAACTGTTCGGCAAGATAATGCAAGCTACGTATTGCTAAAAACGGTGATGCCGACATCACATACGTAACGGTGTTTAGTTGATATGTAACAATCGGTTGATCTTCGTTTTCTCTCCAAAGTATTTGCTGAAACTGTCTCTGATCTTGGTGCAATAAAACCATTCGATACATCTTGCAAATGTCTGCCGCCAAGACATATTTCCATAACCGAAATCTTAGAAGCAATAAGAACAATTCATCTTAAATGGTCGGCCCAGTACGTAAAATATCGTTAAGTGACTTCATCGAAGATGTTTTTGCCGAAGCATCGAAAAACACGCGCAGTTTGGTACTAGTACTATTTGGCTTTAAAACATACTGATGCGGTAAATAAAAATGCGGTTTACTTAAATCTGGTTCCACTGGCGTCATGTGGCCTAGTTCCTTATACTCTCTCATGAAGCTTACGTATTGTTGTTTTATGTTGATATCCTGGGGTAACCGCTTTTCCAGCAGCAAAAAACGTTTTAAAGCTAAACTATATGATGTACCTAGTGCAGAAGGATCTTCTTTGAAAGGAAGCATTACTTGGATTTTACCACTTTTCATTATACTAACGTGATTCTTAAAATGAGACTCGCACGCTTCATGTTGTAAAGCAGATTTTTTTGGTGTTGATGGAATTTGTTCCATTGACCACAAAAGCTCAATTTTCCGACATAAATGCTCGTCAGATTTGTCATTTGACAAGGTGCTATATGAATAAAAATTGCTACGATTAGAGAATGTTTTGTAGCTACCTGACACGATATATCCAAAGCAGGTCTCTTGTAAATATGGTAAATTTAAACTTTAATTTAAACTTTAAGTTTTATTTTATCCTTCCCAATGCTTTCGAAGAAGGCTTCAGCACCGAGCAACATGTCGATTGGTTGTGATTCATTAAAATCTGCCAAGCCAATGTTGGAAGGTATGTTCCAATTTTTAACATCCAAGTTTGTATTAGGTTGGTAAGCGGATATGCGATTAGTCACATAGAAGTTAATTGAATATTGTGATGCATTGACCTTGAACGAATTGTCGTATTTGTTTCGTATCTAATTTTCGATACGGCATTGCCAACTCCGCGAATATTAGTTGATGTTTTGTGTTTTGAAATAAGATTTACCTGTGAGCACGAATCTAGAAGCGTACGACAAACCTTCCATTATCCATTGCTATCTGTAAAAAGAATTACCGCTGTTGCTAAAATTACTAATCTGATGAGTTTCCTAAATGTACGTTTACACATGCTGGCGGACTAGATGCATGAACCGGAAGTGATTGAACAATATTTTGTGATAGATTTTCGGGTGTGGGACGATGAAGGAGCGTATGATGGGATTTTTTGCACACTTTGCATTTATATTTTGATTTGCATTTGTTGACTGTGTGGCCTTCGTTGAGGCAATTAATATTGGCTCAATATTTTAATGTCATTAAATCGATTATGAAATGTTAAGGCTTGCAATAACTGCAAGATTTTCTTTGAGTATAGAACGATGAGCGATTTTTTTGACGCTGCGGTTGCCGATTAGGACGATTTTGATTGTTGCTTGTGCTGTGCGATAGATTATATTCTGATGATTCCAAGTACTGACATCCTCTTTCCAGATGCTTACAGCACTCAACCCACGTTGGCAATGTCGAAAAATCTAAACTTTCTTTCCATTTCATTTGAGAATTAATATCTGTTTTTTGTTCTATGATATGAATGATCAATGCGTTGCAAATTTCTTCTTCGCTGCCCAAAGTTTTGAGGGATCCATAAATTGCTGATGCGTTGTCCACGAGACTTCGTAATTGCGTGCCGCTAGACTTCTGAATACTTGGAAGGTCGTAGAGATTTTGAATGTATTCCATGAAAATCAGCGTTTTGTTGTCGTAGCGGTCTTCCAATCTCTTGAGGGCCTTTTCATAGACGAACGCTTGTAGTTGTCACCTAACAACTCTATTATCTTCGCTTTTGTGATGATACACATATTCTCGATTGCAGGCTTGGCAGTGTCTAATGGATTTGCCTCTCCTACGTCAGACTGAATTTTTAGCAGCTGTTTGAAATATGCCTCTACCAGTGCGAGCCGGCATTCCAATTCAGCTATTGACATTGTTAATGATACCAAAATCCTTAGTCGGGTAATGTATGCTTTGGCTGTCTGTCCTTGCTTTTGAAGAGATTCTAAAGTGGTCATGTTGTATTAAATACAATTGCAGCTTGTGTGGTAATCTAATAAGTAGCTTGCACTAAGTATGCGAACTGTGTGTTGTGAGGTAGAAAACAATGATCAAAATGATTTGTTTTTTGTTTTAGCTAATTGTATTAATTAGTTAAAATTAGTTAGCACCACGTTGGGCGCCAAAAATGTCCGGTATGCTATAGAAATGTCTTAATGCCAGGGCACAATTTAACATCGAAAAGCTATTCACGAACTGATCGGAATAAAACCCAAGCTGTTATGTTAAGAACGTTATAATTATCAATGGTACGTTTTTATTGATATGAATGCATTCTATATATATGTACATACAATGATGTTATGATTGGTTTACGGTATTTATATACAAGCAGGTTGGTATTTTTCTATAAGGCAAATGGTTTAAACAAAATTTAACCAAGATTTTTAAGTGAAGACAAAGGCGTAGAACTAATTTTACATGTTGTATGCCGACCGCTGGTATTATACTGTTTCCTACGTAAACTCCTGAAGATTTTTCTTTGTTTAAAACTATACTTTCTTCATTCGTAACTATAGCTTCAGATCGTGCGGGTATAAAAATTTTTGTATTGTAAATACGTTTTGGTGTTATTGGTAAAATAAACTCTTCGTTAGCTATACGGAATGTTATTGTGTACGTCTTAAAATCAATTTTACACATGTATTTCTCTAAAATATCTCTTCCTAAATTCCATCGGTATTGATTGGGAAATCATTTTCAACTATATGGAATTGATGATGTATACATTTATTTTCAAGTTGTAGGCTCAAACTTGTTGTACCAATACTTTCTATTCTACCTAATGTGATATCACTTAATAAAGATATACAATTCCTATTTATATTGTCTATGTCTCCTAACTTACAGACGGAGATATCAGCTCCTGTATCTACTAAAAATTTGAGGTCTCCTTTTATAGTTTTACATGTTATTGTCACTGAATTGTCAGTGGTAGTTGAAAGTTTGAATATTTTTCGCCCCTCTGGATAACAGTCTTTGTTATCCGGCGCTTCTAGTTTCCCTGATTCCGACCGTGATTATTTCCCTTGTAAGAATTGTTCCTATTCGTATTATTTCTTGATGAGCTGTCTACATTATAATTGTTATTAAAGTTATTATTACTGTTTCCGTACCTATTGTTGTTATGAAACCTATTATGACCCCTATTGTAGTTGTGATTATTGTTGTTATTATTGTTGTGGGCTCAATTTTGATTGTTGTTGTTTGTACGATTGTTGTAGGCATATGAGTTGTGGATATTCCATTCGTCTGTAAAATTGCTATTGTTTCTTTGTGTGTAAAAATGTCTATTTCTTCTTTGCGATGTATAATTATTTCCGTTTTCCCGTCTCCAAATTCTGAAAATATTACTACTACTATTCTGCATGTCCCTCTCTATTGTTAAACATTTTTCTGGCGCTTCATTTAGCGTCTTAGGACTACATGCCAATAGTGTGCTTTTGTATTCAACGTTGACACCTCTCATAAATACGTTGAGTGCCAGGCTCTCGCTCATTTTGTAAATTGCCTTTTTTGCCTCTGGTGTACGACTTTTTAATGCCTTTATCTCAAAATTATTCAACTGTTCAGATAGCAGTGCAAATTTGTCTCTATACGTCGCTATGTTCAGATTTCTTTGCCTAATTGTTCCAAATTTAGTTAAAACTTGTTGCAGTGTTCTAGGATCAGGATATGCTTCTGTTAACAAACTTTTAAGTTCTGCAAATGTAGTCGGTATGTTTGAACGTTCTATAACACTTCGAACGTGTGGTGCAAGCTTGAAATTATATCCATAGTTAACGAAAATCTCTCTATCTTCTACTCGCAAAATATCATGGAGTCATTCGCTTTGCACTATGAAATTCCCCAACGCCTCATATGAACCTTTAAAAACTTGTAGGTTTTGCCTGCTACAGATATGTCGAAATTTGCTATACTTTTGAAAATGTTAGTATCCGTTTTTGTTTCTTTGGATTCTCTACTGTTTAATTCTTCTACTGTAGAGAACGGCCTTTTATATAA
This sequence comes from Linnaemya tessellans, assembly GCA_951800035.1. Lineage (NCBI taxonomy): Eukaryota > Metazoa > Arthropoda > Insecta > Diptera > Tachinidae > Linnaemya > Linnaemya tessellans. The sequence continues at coordinate 61,059,907 of OX637533.1, forward strand.
ATTATCAAATTCGAATATTAGCGACTTGGTTTCTTTTTTCTCTATTAGTTCTTGAGAAATATTATTAACTTCCTTTCTTATATACTTTAATCGTTTAAATTTTTCTGATTTAATTTCAGAGGAGTAAATCCTATCCTTACTTTTCCTTAAACTTTTGTCTAATCTTTCTAATTCATTATAGTACTCTTTTAATTCTTTCATAAATAATATGTACTAATTTTGAGTGCTTCTAATTAATAAAAAAAACTTTGTGTGTTATAAAGTTACAAAAATGGTAATATAAAACAAAAAATTCTGTTCTGGCAACACTGAAATTTCATTCGTTTTAATTAAAATCTTTTCTTTGTCACCCTATGTTTAGTGGCAATACTTTATAATTTATAACCTAGTGGCAATATTATTTGCAAGCAGCTGGAATTGACAATTGTCTTCCATTTAGTGCTTCTTCTTTTGATTTTGTTTTTCCTTGTTATAAGTTCAATTAATTTTTTTATTTCTTATAACTTCAATTTAAGCGTTTATACTATATATTTATAAAAAAAAGATATGCAAAGTAAATTAGTTTTTACGATGTTTGGCCATTTTGTTCTCCAATACATGTGGTGGGTCAGATTCGACTACGGCTCGTAACGCAGCTAGGTTCCTCCTGATGCCGACGATTTTGCTACCTCTTTGATGCCTTGGCTTGACTACCTTTGGGATTTTTGTAAGTACCTCTTCCTCCTGCGATACTCCTCTATACTCAGAGGTTTAGGGCCCACACTAACTGGTGTCGCATTGTACGGTGGTGCTTCCTCTTCTGTGCCTGCAGGTATATATTCCTCCACTGGGATTTTATTATTTTTCGTGTTGTGCAGGATCGCCATGCAATGTGTTTGTGGTGCAGTGGCGCTGATTAACACCACTGGCTCTATATATAACGACTGGCAATTAACTATGCCAGGACTTTTAAAAAGAGCAGTTGAATGCTCTGGAGTAAAATAAAAAAAGGTTTAATGCCGATCAAACAAGGTTTATATACTAACAAGGTTTATATACTAATATAACGGGATAATATTATTTGCATTCCTTAAAACTAAACAATAACAATATTAACAATCTTTGCAGTAACTTAATTTAACTTAGCGTAATTAACATTAACAAATATATTATTTAAAATTCCAGTAATACATTATAATTCATGTAATACAACGTAGACTTGGCAGATACTCTACAGCTATGAGCAGTGGCCCTCTTTTCGTTATATGTTCACTACAGTGTACATCAATCTGTCGAGACTTTCCCCAATTATATCATCTCCGTAATAAGACGAGAGGTGAAGCAGCAGATATAGTGTCCCACGACAATTTTGACCTCTCATGGAATGCTTTCAAACCCCGTTACGGGAACAAGCGTGTTCTCGTTGATAATCAAATAAAAATTCTATTTGATATCCCAGCAGCAACTAACGAGAAGACTGAATCGATTAGAAGAATTCAGTCCTCAGTTTATGACTCATTAGCGACTCTGCGAACCCTTGGAGTTGAAGTGGGGAGTTGGGATCCCATACTCATCCGATTGATGTCTACAAGATGAGTTCCCAAAATGGACCCAAATGTCTGTTTCTTATGAATAGATATGCAACTGTTGAACGAGTCACAAGCATTAAAAGATCAAAAGGAAGCTTGAGTTTTACTAAATCTCCCCATGTACAAACATATTCGCCGCAGAAAAATGTGAATTCTTCATGCAAATTGTGCATCACCGAATATACTCTCAGGACATGCCTAAAGTTCCGAGCATTTACGGTTCAACAAAAAGTGGATTATGTTGTTAAAGATGAGCATTGCAATAATTGCTTGGGAAATTCTCATCTTAAGGCGAACTGTAAAAGTAAGCAAGCGTGCATGTATTGCAAAAAACAACACCACACACTCTTAAACATGCGTAAGAGATCTCAAGGTCCTTCCAATAGCACAGAGAACACACTTCAAGGGGAAGTATCACACCAAGCAGCTTTTTCCCGAACTACCGCAGCAAGTACAGCTAGAATTGAACCTCACGATGAGTAACCCAGCACATCAAAACACACCCAAGCTAACTGTTCCACTAGTAACGAAAACATTCTATTGCGTACTGCTCTACTGCAAATTGAATGCAGAAGTGAATATTTTACAGTCAGGATTCTAATCGACCCTGGTTCTCAATGAACTTTTTTAGCTGAAAGAGTTTGAAATCGCCTTCAGCTTCCGGAAAGTCCGGTATGAAATCGGGGGCATTGGTGGTCAAAAGCAGTCAGCAAATAAAGAATTTGAGCTTATATTACATGCTAAACGAACCAACAAAAGAATTCCAATCATAGTATTGCCAAAGGTCACTAAACGACGCCCGTTACCCGTAAAAATGAACTGATGGAATTAGTTCTTGTGGATCCGACCTTCAATAAATCCTCTCAAATAGATCTAATACTAGGCAATGAATATGAGCAATTATCAGCATATAATACAAGTTTTAGCTGGGTACTTAGCAGTCCCATAAGAACTGAAACTGTTCAACCATTCACAACTAAAGTAATCCCCTCTGAAAATTCTGATCTTAACAGCATCTTGAGAAAGTTTTGGGAGGACGAAGAGATTCAGTCCTTTCGATCAAAAATTTGGTGAAGATGAATTTTGTGAAGAATTTTATAAACGCACACGGCAGAAAAATGGGATATATATTGTAAGATTGTCTTTTAAGGCAGAGTTTCCCAGTGAAAGCTTCCTCGAATCAAGCGATTTATAACGCTTGCCTAATATTTCAGAGTGGAAAATTGTCAATACAAAGCAGTTCTTGAAGAATATTTATCGCTAGTTCACATGTAGGAGACTAACTCGACAGAGGTTATTTTACAGGGTAAATATCACTATTTTTATTTACCACACCATGCGGTTGTGCGACCAGAACACAAAACTACTAAAGTGAGGGTCGTTTTCAATGCTTCAAGGAAAACTAAATCACAATTTGCGATGTCTTTTACACATGCCCAATACTCCAAAACGATTGAATGATAACCATACTCAATTGGAGAAAATATAAATTTGTGTTCAGTGGGGATATACAAAAAAATTTATCGGCAAATTCTTGTTCACCCATCCGATAAGCCATTCCAACGAATCCTATTTCAACCTACACCAGACAGCCCTGTAACAACTTTTCAGCTGAAGATTCGTACGTTATTACAGCTAGCGTCAGATTCACTATATGAATTTCCTAAAGGTGCTTCGATTTTACGTTCAGAAACCTATGTTGGCGGTATATTGTCTGGGGGATAAACCTTAGACGAAACCCTGAACGCCCAGACTCAACTTAAAGCAGTACTTAAGTCAGCAGGGCTGCCGCTAAAATATATAACCACAAATAACCCAGAGCTTCTCGGTCATTTACTGTACGATTTAGATTTTCTTCGGTGTCATGAAACAAGTTCAACTAAAATCCTTGGTATAAAATGGAATACACTAAGTGATTCATTTACGTACAATTTCTGCCCAGTAGATCAAGTGTCAAAGAGTACAAAGTGCCAAATTCTGTCGGAAATAGCAAGACTTTTTGACCCAGCAGGATGGTTAGCTCCTATAGTCATCAGAGCAAAAAATTTAATGCAACAATTGTGGTTAGAAGCTATATTAAATTGAATTAAGATTCTACAGGCTAATTGTTCGAAATTTTAATTTAAATCTCAGAAAGACATGATAAATATCCCAAGGCACAAAGGCAAGTCAACATCAGTTTTTGTTATTCAAATTACACAGCAGAGCAGAGCAAAACAACTGTTTTCGAAAGACGCAACCATATCATCATCAGTGCTCATGTGTATTGTGTTTGTCACCACTTATTAGGTGGCTTAGTTGAATGTGATAACAGTTCCTATTTACACAAATTTTATTGTGAAAAAGGATACGAGAACAGTATCAACCTGATGTTAACATGTTATTGTTAGAATACCCGTGTTACCGTTTGATATTTTTCTTCATGTCCCATTTTTCTGAATTTTTTGCTCCATCATACCTAAGTCAAACTTTTTTGGTTTGAATTTTATACTTAAGTACATGTGAACGTTTTTCCAATTTATTATTGGTAGCTCAAGCCATAGCTTAAATTTGTATGTACTAAGAATTTTAACGAACATTTTATATTGCTATATTAAATTGAATTAAGATTCTATAGGCTAATGTTTCAGAGAGACATGATAAATATTCCATGGCACAAAGGCAAGTCAACATCAGTTTTTGTTATTCAACTTACACAGCAGAGCAGAACAGCTGTTTTCGAAAGACAGTGGGATGAAGAAATCTCAACAGACTCCCTTCGAAAATGGAACTCTATATCCATACCTCGCTTGCAACAATGCAAGCTCGAGGACAACATTCAAATTCACGGTTTCTCAGATGTGTCTAAGTCGGTATATTGCGCGACAGTTTTTATAAGAAGCCACAATAATGCAAACACAAACTTTGTTTACTTGCTAGTAGTCCAATGCAAAGTTGCACCCATACAGTGTGCCTGCCGAGGTTTGAATTGAATGGGGCGCTATTACTCACGTAGCTTGTACAATATGTAAGCAGTTCGCTAAGTTTGGATTCGAAGGAAGTGTACTTATTGACCGATGCGTCAATCGTACTAGGATGGCTTTCTAAACCACCATCATCTTGGGAAACATATGTGACCAATAGGATATCTCAAATCCATACTCTGGCACCATATGCAAGCTGGCGCCACATCAGTACCCGGGGATGTAGCCCACAAGAACCAGTCAATAATAACCTTTGGTGGCATAGACCATCCTGGCTAATTAAAACAGCTGCCGAATGGCCGAGAAGAAATCCTTTTAAATCTACCACCGGAACTATATAAATACAAGCTCTCTCAACTTAAGTAGAAACAGGCAATCTGCTGAATAAGCGCTCGCCATACGGCAGAGCAAATGCAAAGGCGATAAATACACTAAGCCAAAGCGAAATGAATCGATTAGAAGAATTCAGTCCTCAGTTTATGACTCATTAGCGACTCTGCGAACCCTTGGAGTTGAAGTGGGGAGTTGGGATCCCATATTCATCCGATTGATGTCTACAAGATGAGTTCCCAAAATGGACCCAAATGTCTGTTTCTTATGAATAGATATGCAACTGTTGAACGAGTCACAAGCATTAAAAGATCAAAAGGAAGCTTGAGTTTTACTAAATCTCCCCATGTACAAACATATTCGCCGCAGAAAAATGTGAATTCTTCATGCAAATTGTGCATCACCGAATATACTCTCAGGACATGCCTAAAGTTCCGAGCATTTACGGTTCAACAAAAAGTGGTATTATGTTGTTAAAGATGATCATTGCAATAATTGCTTGGGAAATTCTCATCTTAAGGCGAACTGTAAAAGTAAGCAAGCGTGCATGTATTGCAAAAAACAACACCACACACTCTTAAACATGCGTAAGAGATCTCAAGGTCCTTCCAATAGCACAGAGAACACAGTTCAAGGGGAAGTATCACACCAAGCAGCTTTTTCCCGAACTACCGCAGCAAGTACAGCTAGAATTGAACCTCACGATGAGTAACCCAGCACATCAAAACACACCCAAGCCAACTGTTCCACTAGTAACGAAAACATTCTATTGCGTACTGCTCTACTGCAAATTGAATGCAGAAGTGAATATTTTACAGTCAGGATTCTAATCGACCCTGGTTCTCAATGAACTTTTTTAGCTGAAAGAGTTTGAAATCGCCTTCAGCTTCCGGAAAGTCCGGTATGAAATCGGGGGCATTGGTGCTCAAAAGCAGTCAGCAAATAAAGAATTTGAGCTTATATTACATGCTAAACGAACCAACAAAAGAATTCCAATCATAGTATTGCCAAAGGTCACTAAACGACGCCCGTTACCCGTAAAAATGAACTGATGGAATTAGTTATTGTGGATCCGACCTTCAATAAATCCTCTCAAATAGATCTAATACTAGGCAATGAATATGAGCAATTATCAGCATATAATACAAGTTTTGGCTGGGTACTTAGCAGTCCCATAAGAACTGAAACTGTTCAACCATTCACAACTAAAGTAATCCCCTCTGAAAATTCTGATCTTAACAGCATCTTGAGAAAGTTTTGGGAGGACGAAGAGATTCAGTCCTTTCGATCAAAAATTTGGTGAAGATGAATTTTGTGAAGAATTTTATAAACGCACACGGCAGAAGAAAGGGATATATATTGTAAGATTGTCTTTTAAGGCAGAGTTTCCCAGTGAAAGCTTCCTCGAATCAAGCGATTTATAACGCTTGCCTAATATTCCAGAGTGGAAAATTGTCAATACAAAGCAGTTCTTGAAGAATATTTATCGCTAGTTCACATGTAGGAGACTAACTCGACAGAGGTTATTTTACAGGGTAAATATCACTCTTTTTATTTACCACACCATGCGGTTGTGCGACCAGAACACAAAACTACTAAAGTGAGGGTCGTTTTCAATGCTTCAAGGAAAACTAAATCACAATTTGCGATGTCTTTTTTACCGGTTTTCGAGCCGGTAGGTGCCCGCAGGAAGGCGATCGTGGTCCTTAACAAGGAGACGTTGTCTCTACTCCGGGGTAGGCAGGGCCTGGTGTACTATGGGTTCATGGGCATCAGGCTCCGTATATACCGGGGTGATGACAAACCCGATCCCGAAAACCCCGACCGAACGGAGGGGTCGCAAGGGTCAGCCAAGGCTACCGAAATGGAGGGCATAGTCGACTCCGCGGAATCAGTAACTTCGGGGTGTTCCCAAGCAGACTCATGTCTGCTTGGAGACCTCCTGGAGAGACTGGAGTTCGCGGAAGACGAGAACGCGATTCTGGACCCAAATCCAGAGGTCGCGGAAATCGTCGTCAACTATGACCCGGATATTTAAAATGGCGAAGGTTATCCAAATCAACCTTCACCATTGTAAGGCAGCTTCTGCTGCGTTGACCCTCCGGCTCTCTGAGAGCGGAGAGGATATCGCGCTGATCCAGGAACCATGGACCTCCAAAGGCAAAATTCTTGGTCTCGGCGTAAAGGGCTACAAACTGCTGTATGCCAAAAACTCAGGTAATGATGGAAAAAACATTAGATCCTGCATTCTAGCGAAAGCCAACCTGAATATCTTCATTCTATCTAATTATAGTGATGAAGACACGGTGACTGCAGCCTGGGAGACAGGACAAACCTCCGTGTGGTTTGCCTCCTGCTATATGGCCCACGATCACCAGGGCCCACCTCCAAACAAACTGGTCCGCAACTTGGTTCAGGTTGCAAATGCAAAAGGCACTCCCATAATACTCGGAGCCGACGCAAATGCGCACCACCATATCTGGGGCAGCACAAATACAAACGAAAGGGGTGAGTGTATCTTTGATTTCATTCTAGAAAACAAACTAGTGGTGTCAAATCAGGGTTCAGAACCAACTTTTATCGTATCAAACAGACAGGAGGTGTTAGATATAACACTTATAAGTGCAAGACATGCTAATTTAATACGAGATTGGAAGGTCTCCTCTGACTGTTCCTTCTCGGACCATCGCTATCTAACCTTTGCGGTTGGCAATTTAGGTAGTAGCATAAGACTGTGCGTCAACAGACGTAGAACAAATTGGGAGGAACAGAGCTCTATCCTCACCAATTCTATTGCGCATCCTCCAACCATAGGGGAAGCTGCGGACATTGACAAGGCAGTGGACACACTGACGAATGCGTTTGAGATGGCCACAGGCCTATCTTGTAGGCCATCTGTACAGTGTAACAAGCAAAGACCTCCGTGGTGGACTGATGATATAGCAGTCACCAGGAGGAACTGCCGCAAGCTTTTCAACGAGGCAAAGAGAACGGGAAACTGGACACTCTATAAAGCCTCCTTGAATAGATTCAAGAATGAGGTCAGGAACGCAAAACGCAAGACCTGGAGGAGCTTCTGCACCAGTGTAGAATCTACCTCCGAGACATGCAGATTGCGTAGGATCCTAGCCAAACAGCCGTCGATACCCGGCTACATCCACAAGGATGACGGCAGCTGGACCACTAATGGTATCGAATCGTTAGAGGTTCTTATGGACACCCACTTCCCGGGTTCCCAATCTGATGTGGTAATACCGCAGGTATACCCCTCACACAGCCAGCCTTCTGCTTCCATTGACATGGATGCGGAAAGGATATGCTGGGCCATTAATAGTTTCCATCCGTTCAAATCTCCAGGACCGGATGGCATTATACCCGCGGACCTGCAACGGAACGCAGCTCTCGTAGTTCCATGGCTACTAGCTATATACAAAGCTTGTATCCTTTGGTCATATATTCCAACAAACTGGACAAAATGCGTCGTGATCTTCATTCCTAAGGGAGGGAAGACTTCGCACACTAAGGCGAAGGATTTCAGACCCATAAGCCTGACATCCTTCCTTTTGAAAACACTGGAGAGGGTTATAGATGTTCACATAAGAACATCCATAGATCACTCTCTCCTCTCCGCGTCTCAGCATGCCTACACCAAAGGCAAGTCGACTGAGACTGCCCTTCACTCGCTCGTGGGACATATAGAGAAGTCCCTGGAGCACAAGGAGTATACTATGGCCGCCTTCATGGACATTGAAGGGGCCTTTAACAACATTGATCCGATGTCAATTATTCACGCTCTAGGCGAGCTGGGTATTGACCGGACGACCATTCGGCTTATTGAAAATTTGCTCTCACGCAGAATTATTACCTCCACCTTAGGTGCAGCCACCATCACCAGGAGGGGCCACAGGGGAACACCGCAGGGTGGGGTGCTGTCACCCTTATTGTGGAATGTAACGATGAATCTGCTGCTTAGAAGTCTGGAGACCATGGATATTAAGACTGTTGCATATGCAGATGATGTTGCAGTGGCAATATCGGGTTTCCATCTTGACACTATGTCACGGAGGCTGGAGACAGCATTAAAAGGGGTTAACGATTGGTGTTTGAGAAGCGGACTCAGCGTCAACCCTACAAAAACGGAACTGGAACTCTTCTCGAGAAGGTACAAGATTCCCTCATTCATCCACCCAAGACTGAATGGCATTACCTTGGACCTCTCGGATAAAGTCAAATACTTGGGTGTTGTGATTGATAGTAAGCTATTATGGACTTCTAATGTCCAGGAAAGAGTGAAGAAAGCCTCGATGGCAATTTATGTCTGTAGGAGAGCAATTGGCCCTACCTGGGGCATAAGCCCAAAGGGGGTAAATTGGATACTAGAGACTGTGATAAAACCTATACTATTCTATGGTATTGTGGTCTGGTGGAAAGCACTGGACGTGGCGAGGAACCGATCCAACATGGAGAGGGTTCTCCGCAGAATGGCACTTATGATAACGGGTGCTCTTAGAACGACGCCAACAAGGGCGCTTTTTGCCGTGCTGTGCTGGCTTCCGGCGGACCTGACTGCTAGGAAGCTGGCTCTACGCACCGCAGTCAGAATGGACACAATAGGCGCATGGACCCATAGACCATGGGGTCATGCTAGAATTTTGGACACGATGGGTAATCTACCGCATCTTATCGACTACTGCACTCCGGTACCCTACCTCAGTAGGAAATTTAGGTTTTCTCTGGCGGAAGGGTTCTCCCCATTGCACGGATCCGTACAGATTTTTGCGAACGGTTCCAAACGGGGGGGCAGGGTCGCTGGGGGTGTCTTTATTCCAGACTTTGGAATCGAGATGTCCTTCAGACTCCCGGATGAATGTAGCGTTTTACAGGCGGAAATATCTGCCATCAAAAGGGCAGCGTTGTGGCTAAGGTTTTATCGGATATCGAACCGGGACATCCAATTCATTACCGACAGTCAGGCTGCAATAAGGTCTCTTACGGGGGTGTATAGCACATCCCTACTTGTCCAGGAATGCCGCGGAGCCCTTGACGGACTTGCGGAACATTCACGCATCACCTTGAACTGGGTGCGGGGACATGGGACCACCATGGGCAATATTAAGGCGGATGAACTGGCGGGGAGAGGAACCACACTTCAGGAGGCCGACATTGACCAAATAAGTGGGATTCCACTCTCATCCTGCTGGAGACGCATTGATACTGCACTATTCGAATTAGCTCATGACAGGTGGTTCAGAGAATCCACTTGCGAAATATCAAGTCTTATGGCCCCGCCTGGAATCTAAGAGGACGAGGGATCTTTTGAACTTCGCAAGAGGTCATCTACGCAATATGGTGGCCACAATTACTGGTCACTGCACCTTTGGGATCCATGCCAGGCGCATGGGTCTTCCCTATAATGACTACTGCTCCAGTTGCAATGATGAGGAGGAGGAGAGCATTGCACACCTCCTCTGCTCCTGCCCTTCTCTGGAGGAGCAGCGCCTGCAGTCTCTGGGCAGGACACGCTTTGGAGACATTTCGGAGATATCAGAAATAGGGCTAAGATACCTGAGTCTCTTTATTAGGAGCAGTGGCTGGTTCGGCAGCTGACTCCCCTGGGACGTGTATGCACGACCATAGCTGTTGGTTATGTATCCCATTCTCTTCTTTACTTTCTTCTTTACCATCTTCTTTACTATCTTTCTTACCTTAACTTCGACTATCCCTACTTCTTCCTCATCTCTTATCTTCTCACTCTTCCTTAATACAGGTATCACAAAGGGATCAACATACTTGGACCCAAGTGGGCTGGACTCTCTTTTCTTTCCTTTACCAGCAACCTGCTAACCTAACCTAACCTAACCTACACATGCCCAATACTCCAAAACGATTGAATGATAACCATACTCAATTGGAGAAAATATAAATTTGTGTTCAGTGGGGATATACAAAAAAATTTATCGGCAAATTCTTGTTCACCCATCCGATAAGCCATTCCAACGAATCCTATTTCAACCTACACCAGACAGCCCTGTAACAACTTTTCATCTGAAGATTCGTACGTTATTACAGCTAGCGTCAGATTCACTATATGAATTTCCTAAAGGTGCTTCGATTTTACGTTCAGAAACCTATGTTGGCGGTATATTGTCTGGGGGATAAACCTTAGACGAAACCCTGAACGCCCAGACTCAACTTAAAGCAGTACTTAAGTCAGCAGGGCTGCCGCTAAAATATATAACCACAAATAACCCAGAGCTTCTCGGTCATTTACTGTACGATTTAGATTTTCTTCGGTGTCATGAAACAAGTTCAACTAAAATCCTTGGTATAAAATGGAATACACTAAGTGATTCATTTACGTACAATTTCTGCCCAGTAGATCAAGTGTCAAAGAGTACAAAGTGCCAAATTCTGTCGGAAATAGCAAGACTTTTTGACCCAGCAGGATGGTTAGCTCCTATAGTCATCAGAGCAAAAAATTTAATGCAACAATTGTGGTTAGAAGCTATATTAAATTGAATTAAGATTCTACAGGCTAATTGTTCGAAATTTTAATTTAAATCTCAGAAAGACATGATAAATATCCCAAGGCACAAAGGCAAGTCAACATCAGTTTTTGTTATTCAAATTACACAGCAGAGCAGAGCAAAACAACTGTTTTCGAAAGACGCAACCATATCATCATCAGTGCTCATGTGTATTGTGTTTGTCACCACTTATTAGGTGGCTTAGTTGAATGTGATAACAGTTCCTATTTACACAAATTTTATTGTGAAAAAGGATACGAGAACAGTATCAACCTGATGTTAACATGTTATTGTTAGAATACCCGTGTTACCGTTTGATATTTTTCATGTCCCATTTTTCTGAATTTTTTGCTCCATCATACCTAAGTCAAACTTTTTTGGTTTGAATTTTATACTTAAGTACATGTGAACGTTTTTCCAATTTATTATTGGTAGCTCAAGCCATAGCTTAAATTTGTATGTACTAAGAATTTTAACGAACATTTTATATTGCTATATTAAATTGAATTAAGATTCTATAGGCTAATGTCTCAGAGAGACATGATAAATATTCCATGGCACAAAGGCAAGTCAACATCAGTTTTTGTTATTCAACTTACACAGCAGAGCAGAACAGCTGTTTTCGAAAGACAGTGGGATGAAGAAATCTCAACAGACTCCCTTCGAAAATGAACTCTATATCCATACCTCGCTTGCAACAATGCACGCCCGAAGACAACATTCAAATTCACGGTTTCTCAGATGTGTCTAAGTCGGTATATTGCGCGACAGTTTCTATAAGAAGCCACAATAATGCAAACACAAACTTTGTTTACTTGCTAGTAGTCCAATGCAAAGTTGCACCCATACAGTGTGCCTGCCGAGGTTTGAATTGAATGGGGCGCTATTACTCACGTAGCTTGTACAATATGTAAGCACTTCGCTAAGTTTGGATTCGAAGGAAGTGTACTTATTGACCGATGCGTCAATCGTACTAGGATGGCTTTCCAAACCACCATCATCTTGGGAAACATATGTGACCAATAGGATATCTCAAATCCATACTCTGGCACCATATGCAAGCTGGCGCCACATCAGTACCCGGGGATGTAGCCCACAAGAACCAGTCAATAATAACCTTTGGTGGCATAGACCATCCTGGCTAATTAAAACAGCTGCCGAATGGCCGAGAAGAAATCCTTTTAAATCTACCACCGGAACTATATAAATACAAGCTCTCTCAACTTAAGTAGAAACAGGCAATCTGCTGAATAAGCGCTCGCCATACGGCAGAGCAAATGCAAAGGCGATAAATACACTAAGCCAAAGCGAAATGTTTTTTGCAAAATTTTGGCTAATTGTTTTATCCCAGAAAGTTTTCTACCATGATCAATATCAATGTTTAGAAAATTGAAAGCCAATACCCAACAAAAAGTTAGCTCAAAACTAAATCCGTTTCTAGACTCCAGGGCAATTCTGAGTAAATGAGAGAAAGAATTTTCATTTAATATATCTAAATTTGGCATAACATTATGTTGTGAGCCAGATTGGCACTATAAATTAGCTTAATTTGATTTAATGTGTTTTTTTTACAATGATATAACAGAATTTATACTGATAAAACTGTTAATAACATTTAGAAAACTAAATAACAAATTCATTTATAATTAATTTACGATATTTTTGGATATTTTCAATGCAATTGTATAGGGAAGAAAAATCATCTCCATTCAGAATATTGAGCACTTCATTGGAATAGAGATTGAATTTTCCAATGATAATGATTGATTTTTTGATTTTTCCTGATATCCTTATATAGGGCATACGCCTATAAAATGATAAGTATTCTCAGTTTCACTTAATATCGTGAAATAGAATTGAAGTTTTAAAGTTGATGAGAATAATGAATCCAGACCAGTTTCCAGGTGTTGATGGCGGGAGATATAACATTTTTATAATAAAGAAGCTGTTAAACTGTAACGGAGAAGCCGAGAACTTTTCAGTTTAATTCAATTTATTGGAATGAACATTTTTTGTAAATAGAAAATGAAGTTGTACAAAATTCATAAGCAAATATTGAGTTTAACAATAGGGTGATTGCAATAAGTACAAATTTAATATTTACATTTATCTACATAGGAAAATTTACATAAGATAATAAATGTAAAGTGAATGTAATTACTCCAACACTCTTCCTCATTCATCTTAAATTTCATTTATTACAAAAATAATTATGTTTGTTCGGTGGCAACGGTTTTGTTGGAATATCAGCTATCATCTCTTGTGTTGGGCAGTAGCATGAAGTTATGATACCTTTCTTGACCAGATCTTTCGCCATTTTGTACCTCGTATCCATATGCTTTGTTTTAAAAGAAAATTTGTCACCATTTAAAAGACGTAAACAGCTTTGGTTATCATTGAAAATTGTTGTTGGTTTTCTATAGGTTGGTGTAAATCTGCTAAAAGTTGTCTTAACCATTTTGCCTCTTTTGCTGCTTCTGATAACGAAATGTATTCCGGCTCGCATTTTGATGAATCGACAAGAGTTTGTTTCTGACAGGACCATTAAATTGTGCCACCATTGTAGAAAAATATACGACCGCTATTTGACTTCCTATCAGTCCTATTTTCGGCCCAGTTGGCATCTGCGTAGCCGGTTAATTGTTGATCTTGATTTTTGTTGCTCAACAACAACTTTAGATTTGATGTTGTTTTTAAATATTTTAAAATACGCTTACATTGGTTTCAGTCTTCTTGTGTGGGTTTTAAAACTTTTTGTGCTAAAATGCTTACAGCTGCTGAAATATCAGGTCTACTATTGACTGAAATACATAATAGATGGCCAATCAGTTTACGATACAAGGTGTTGTTTTCAAGAGGTTGCGTTTCTCCTTCTTTCCCGTAACTTAAATCCATTGGTGTTTTAGCTGGTTTGGCTTCTTGGAGTCCAAATTCCTGGGCAGTTTTATTTATATAAAGGGAAAGTTGCCATCAGCATCCTTTGTTATTTCAATGCCCAAATAGAGTTTTAAATCTTCAAGGTTCTGTATAGCAAAATTTTCAGATAATTTGCTTTCAATAAAATTTATTTGTTCCATTGTGGAACATGCTAGTATTAGATCATCGCTATAGACAATTATGTAACATACCTTTCCATAAATGTTACCATAATACAAGCACGGATCATTAAGATTCGAATTGAGCTTCCAAAATTATTTTATGTAAATTATTATTCCATGATCTTGCCGCTTGCTTTAAACCATAAATGCTCTTTTTCAGCAAACATACCACGTTTTCGTCACCTTGTTGAAAACCTTGCGGTTGCTTCATGTAAATTGTTTCTGATAGCTTACCATTCATGAACGCTGTTTTGGCATCAATGTGATTAATAATCATTTTATTCTTCCCTGCAATTGAGAGCAAAGTTCTAAGCGTTATTTGGGGCACCACTGGGGCAAAAACTTCATCATAGTCAACTTCGTATTTCTGCGAGAACCCTTGAGCCACATGGCGAGCCTTAAAACGATATACACTACCATCAGCATTACGCTTAACTTTATAAACCCATTTACTTCCTAAGGGGTTAGCGTTTTCAGGTAAAACTACAAGGTCCCATGTTTGATTAATTTTCATCGACTCCATTTCATCCTGAATGCAGCCAACCACTGTTCCTTTTCTTCACTATTGACAGCTTCTTGATACGATTTAGGTTCCTTAAGTTCCCGTGTTAACCAAATTTCCTCTATCAATCTTCTAGGCTCTTTACCTTTGGTCTCTCTACTTGAAACTCTAACAGTAGGTGTGTCAATTTGAACTTTAGGATTTCCTTCAGTGCCCACAACATCATTGTTGATTGCTTTAGATTCATCCGCCTTAACGGAGTTAGAATTCTCCTCCTCAATCAACAATGGGTTAACTTTACGGTTGGCTTGTCTTAAGAGATCAAGAGATATTTCTTTACCATCTGGAATTGAATACTATCTGTAAAACGAACACCACGAGTAATCACCACTCTTTTTGATGTACTGTTGTAGCAACGGAAAGCTTTAGAGTTACCATCGTAACCAAGAAAAATCATTTCTACCGCTGTATTATCTAACTTACGCCTTTTCTTAGTAGGAATGTATACGAAACATTTTGATCCAACAATATGAATTTCTTTTAAACCTGGTTTTGAGCCGTACCATAATTCATGTGGTGTTGAATTGATTGATTTTGTAAAAATTCTATTTTGAATATAATTAGCAGTTGTGACAGCTTCCCCTCAAAACGTATACGACAAATGGGCATCAATGAGCATACACCTAGCCATTTCAATTAGGGTTCTGTTCTTTCTTTCCGCTTTCCCATTTTGCTGGGGACTATAAGGAGCAGTTAACTGAGTTTTAATTCCCTCAGACCCTAAAAACTTTATTAAATTCTTTCCAGTGTATTCGCCGCCTCTATCGGACCTAATTACTTTTGGAGCTCGACCAAAATTTGTTCGACAATACACAATAAAATTTTCCAATGCTTCTTCTAAATACTTCAAATTTTCTTGATAACAAATATAAAGTCGTAAAACCAGAGTAATCGTCAATAAACGTAACGATGTATCTTTTTCCAGACGGAGTAGCAGTCTGCATCGGGCCACAAACATCACTGTGGATCAACTGTAACGGTTCTGTAGTTTTACTCAACGATTCCTTTGGAAATGGAATTCTTGTTAACTTTCCCTTAACACAAGTTTCGCAAATTTCTTTTGTGTTGCATTCAACAATCTTCAAATCATCAACCAAGTTTTCAGAAAACATTTGCCTAATAGCTGTAGGATCACGGTGACCTAACTTTCTATGCCACTGATGAATGCAATTCTCATTGTGTTGCATTATAATATTAGCATTATCATACTGACGTAATATGTACATCTCACCATCAATATCAGCAACCCAACGTTTTTGTTATTCAGATTTATATAACAATAATTTTTTTTATTCAGATTTATATAAGAAACCAGTTTTTGTCAATTATCTTACCCATAGTATATTTCCCACTAGACTGGGTGCAAACAACACTTCTCTAGCTAAAATTTTATTCTAATTACTGCCTTCATCACACAACACAATATGACCAGACCCAATTCCTTCAATAGCCACGGTTTCCTCATTTGCTAATTCAATATGGCTCTTACACGATTTATCAATTTGATTTATTCTATAGTTGTGACGTTTTCAGGTAATGCTTTTCGAGCTCTACCTTCCAATTTGGATTTAATAAACACTACGAAGAAAAATTCTCATCGGTTAAATCCTGGATTAAATTGATTTTATCTATAAAAGAATCTAAGGCCAGAGGATTGCCATCGTAGTTCTCTCTAATTATGTTCGCACACATGCTTATAAAAGCTTTCTTTTGCTCTATTGTTGCCATTTTTAAATTGTTTGGTTCTCTAGGATTATCTCCTATTGGTTCTGATACTTCTTTATAATGGACTAAGTCTTCTTTACCTTCTAAATCGGAATAAATTTTATCTTTGTCCTCTAGATCTGAGTCTATATATTCTGAATCGGAATCTGAGTCCGTTATTAAATTCTTATCAACAAGCTCAAGCAGCGAAACGTTATGGGGTACTTTGACTTTACAATTCAATTTTCCGAAACACCTCACCAAGAGTTCTCTACACCGTATTAGCCTTTTACAAATAATGCTTTCCAAATTAATTACTATTTCTTTCGCACTTGTACTGACATAACTCAAAAGTTTCTAGAAATTGGGCGATTTTGTAAAATTCTTTTCTTTACTTTGTAAAAATTTTTTACCCATTCATTAAATTTGTCTTGATCAAAATTTGACATTTATATGAAAAATTGCTTTAAGATTTAACATCGTTTACCTTTGTTTAATTTAATTCTTTAGCATTTTTTTTTCTTTCATGTACTGACACTGATGAATTTCTTTCCCATATTTTAAGATTAATAATATATATTTTGCACATATGTATACTTATACATCAGATTCATATTTTGTTAACCATAGCAAAAATTAAACAAATTAAACAAATCAAAATTTCCGTCTTTCATTTCTTTTGTTATTTTTTTTATTGTTTTTTTTTTTTGTATATTTATGTTCAGCGTATTCTTATTTGTATATGAATCATATAAACTTAGTGTATAAACATGTATAGATACATTCGTACGTACTATAATTTTCCTTTTTAAGCCTAGTACTCTGTTTGAATTTGTGGAAAATGTTGCGCAACATCTAGTACTAGCTTAGCAACATTTTTCCATAAATATTTCGATTGAATATTTTTTGTATGGGTTCTGTCAGAATTTCACATGAAATTTTAAACACAATACTAGGCTTTAGATTCAAAATAGTTTAGTTCACTTCTTTTATAAATACATATGTTTGTATATAGTTACATGAGTCAAATTAAATACAAGCTTCTTCGATTGTAGTTTTTGAACTGCACACACCTTTATTATCTCACTCATTTTTTAGTTTTTTCCTCCTACTTAAAACTAGACTCGAATCTGCATAGCAATGCGGATTTTTTCTAGAATTATAATTGAAGGTTGTTGTGTGAATTTGTTGACATTGCAAATTCACACACATTTCTTAGACGGAATATGAGATGTATTCATTAGGGTGCATCTCATAATAGTGTTACAAAGTAATGTTTAGTAGGGTGGTACGAGTACTTATATATGACTCCTCCACCCTCAGTTTCAGCAGTCGCTGCTGAAATGCATTTTTTCTTCAATTACAATTCTTTACAATGATTTATTTTTTAAATTAAAAAAAAACTTAAACATTAAATAGTCAATACTCAATTTATTCGGTCCATATAGCTCTACCCGGTTTAGGTTCGGTAGTATTTAATTCGATATTTATATTTGCATTTTTATTTCTTTTACAGTAACTTTTATAAACCAAAAATAATACAATTAGACTTAATATTAACACGACTAACATTATGTTTATACCGTAGGACACATTCTTATGATACACTAATTCTTCGATCTTTTTAATATTCTCAAATTGATTTAATTTGATTTTCTCAAAATTTACTTCTTCTTCAAAAACTATTGTTGTAAAATCATTATTTGGATAGATAAATTTTTCGTCTACAGTAATCTTTTTATTTTTATAAGTTATGTTTAATATTTTCAATTCACAATTATAAAAATTTATTAAATGATTTTTATTTATAACGATATTCCTGTTATCACAATTCTGTGTTATCACTGTACTGTTAGCATTTTTAACTAAAATTAAATCGTCGTCGATAATTTCGACACTAGTTATTTTATTATATCTTAATTTACATCGGTTTTTTATAATACAATTTTTGCTTACTTTTACTTCATTTAGATGTGCGTTTCCTTCGTAAGTGTAAGTTTTATTTTTAATAGTAACTATTAATTCACTATTGTCGTCAATTTCTAGATATCTGTCATTTGGTAAGGGGGTGATTAACTTTAAATCTGTTACAAGAAAATCAGTTGGAATTTTTATCGCAATAATCAGTGAGTTATTAATGTAGTTCATCACGCCCATTTTAGTAAGTTTAAGCCTGAAATAGTCGATATTAAAGTTTTCTATTTCTTCCGGTGTTAGTACGTCCGGCTGAATAATGTTATGTCTAGCTGATGCTATATTTGCCTGAATTCGAGTAATTTTACTCTCTAGACTTTTTAATTTAAGTATCTGGTCCATGTACAAAAGTCTCCTCACTATTTCATTGTTCCGTTTTTTCACTTCTTCAAATGTTTGATTTATTTTGTCTCTATCGCTTTCTACTGCTTTTCTAATTGTTTGAATTTCCTCGTCGAAATGTGTATTAATTTTCATTTGTTTATTCAAAGTCCCTATAGCGTTATGGGTGTTCATTTCCGTCACCTTCAGATGTTCTAAGATTTCCTCTCTGTCATTATCGTCCATAAGTCCGAAAAGCCATTTGTATACGTTTTCAACTCCGTTTATTAAACCCCTTTTTGACCTATTGAGTTGAAAAGGCATGATGGACCTAACCTTTGCCCTAATAATCCTAATTTCCTTCTTTAAAATACTCTTATTATCTACGTCTATCTCCTCGATGTTCGTTTCTATTTGTCTTATTATGTCCAAAATTTCCAAAGGTCGTATTACGTGTAGCACCGTTGTTGTTGTGTTAGGCATTTCAATCTTTCTTATTTGAACCACTGTAAAACCAAGGTTTTCTTAAATTTTGCTGACTCGAAGAAATGCTTGGGCCATCACCACCAACAATGCCAGGAAAGTGATTTTCATCATGGTTTTCCTGAAATTGGTATTTACGTTTAACCTGTGTTTTAAACATTCTCTTAAATTTATTATTATCAGATACTAAGTAATTTCTTTCTACCTTATAATTATTTACTTTTTTATACCTAGGTTGTGCCTTGCTGACTCTGTAATTTTTCACATATTTGTTTCTGAAATTGAGGTTACTTTCATTTCCCTGATTTTTGTTTATTGCGTTAATTCTCGCTATTTTTTCTTGATGAAGTTGTTCTGAAAACTCTTTTAAATCTTCACGAGCTATTAGATTAGTAATGAAGTGTATCGGCTTTGTTTATGTGGTAGTATGAATTGTGCTATTATATGCTATTATTGCCTTGTGAACTTTTTCTTCCAGATTGTTTTCGTTATTTGGATATGCATTGAAAAGGCGTATGTGCTCATTGAGTGTCGAGTGTAGTCTCTCAACGTCCGAGTTCCCAGTTTTTAGGTACGCAGTGGTCAAGTGAAAATCTATTCCGTTCTCTCTAAGAAATTGTTTAATATTTAGTGTGTCAAATTCATTGTCCATCACGATTAGCCTTGGTTTACCCAGGTATTGAAATCGTTTATTCAATCCATCTATAACAGAGATCCAAGTTCTGTCTTTTAATTTTTCAGCTGTAGCATATTTTGTAAGTTTGTCTATGCTTGTAAAGTACATTTCGTTTCTTTGGGGATACCACAAGTCTATGTGCACTATATCGTTTTGTTTTTCAGGGCTGTCTGTCACATTAAACGCATGTTTAATAGGGTGCCTGTGAAATTTTGCTGTGTTGCATACTTCACAATTGTTGATGTATTTTTGAATTTCCTTTTGCAAATTGGGGTAATAGCTTGTTTTCTTTAAATTATTGAATACTTCATTTATTCCGCGATGATTGTTCTTAAGGTGTTCAGTTTCAATCCTTTTAAGTATAATTTCCTTGTCCGTAATGTCTTCTAACCATGATTTGGACCTTAAAATTCTTAGATTCCTGTTATTTGCAAAATAGATTCTATAATAATCTTGAAATTTCAAAAAAAGTCTGTCATTCGCACAAAAAATTACAACAAGTCCCTTTTCTGGGAGACACTCTGGCATTGTATTCCTTATGTCGGTTTCTTTTGTTATCATTATCAAGTTTCTTATTTTGTTTTTATGAATTATTTTTAATTTCCTAGATTCCCTAGTTGCGTAATCTAGAATGATCTGATTTTTAAACAAATTAAGGGGTTTTTCCGTAATTGATATAAAATTTGTATCATCAGTATCTGCACTGTGAATCGTTTCTATATCATTACTATCGTTGGAATCATCAGAGTCAAACAATTCATTAAGGTTAATAAAAATTGTTGACTCCGAAACCGTTTCGCTCGGCTTCGTATTTCTCTTAAAGTCATTTATCATTCTGCTTAAACTATCTGCCACTATATTTTCTTTGCCTTTTATATACTCTACTATAAAGTCAAACTCATTTAATTTTATCTTCCACCGTTGTAATTTCGAATTTGGTTCCTTCATATTATTTAGCCAAACTAGTGGTCTGTGGTCAGTTCTTATTGTAAACCTACGGCCATATAAGTACGGGCGAAAATATTTCGTTGCCCAAACCATTGCAAGGAGTTCTTTTTCAATTGTACTATATCGTTGTTCGTGACCGTTCAGGAAGCGACTTGCATAAGCAATGGGCTTATTATTTTGCGTAAGCACAGCACCTAGTGCGAAATTGCTTGCATCGGTTGTTAATGTGAAATGTTTTTGAAAATCTGGGTGAGCAAGTATGGTGTCATTTTTTAACAATGTCTTGAGTTTATTAAACGATTCTACGTATTCTGGATCGTTTATATTTATTTTGGAATTCTTTTCTAAATATTTTATAATATGATGAGCTATTTTAGAATAGTCTTTGATAAATCTCCTATAGTACCCAATTATTCCCAGAAATGATTTAATCTGCTTTTGAGTTTTAGGTAGTTGAATGTCATTAATGGCTTCGATTTTTTTTGGATTAGCTTTAATTCCATCTGGGGTAATTATGTGACCTAAGAACTCTGTTTCCCTGGATAAGAATTTACACTTATCCGGTTGAATTCTAAGGTTAGCATTCTTTAAACATCTTAGGACCTTTTCTAACGATTCCATATGTTCTTCTATACTCGTAGAAAATACCAAAATGTCGTCTAAATAGACTAGGCATATTTTCCCAATAAATTCTCTTAGTATACCATTAATGAGACGTTGAAATGTGGCGGGTGCATTCCGAAGTCCAAACGGCATTCTCAAAAACTCGTAATGACCACTGGCGGTCGAAAAGGCTGTTTTATGGATGTCATTAGGATGCATTTCAATCTGGTGAAAACCCTTTGCCAAATCGATTGTTGAGAAATATTGACAATTTCCCAGCTTGTCAAAAATGTCTTCTATATTAGGTATAGGAAAACGATCTTCTATTGTGATCGTCGTCGTTGAGTTTTCTATAGTCAAGGACTATTCTCCATTTCTGTACATTGTCAGAACCTATCTTTTTGGGTACAACCCAAATCGGACTATTGTATGGACTATTTGATTCCCTGATAATACCATCTTTAAGCATTTCTTGGATTTGTCGATCAACCTTTGCTCTATGAACTTCTGGATAACGGTACATTTTAGAATATATTGGAATGTCGTGTTTAATATTAATTCTATGTTTAATGTCATTCGTAAATGGTAGCTTTTCTTTTGATTGGTAAAATACTTCCTTGTATTTTAGCAAGGTTGGTCTTAATTTAGCTATCTCTTGCTCATTCAAGTGACTAGCTCCAATAAAGGAAAGAAAGTTCTCCCTAGCTATTTCGTTGTTTCCTACGTCAATAAAATTTTCTTTGTATGAAATGTTATAATATAATTCTTAGTTACCCATATATAACGGCAATGTCGCGTGCATAATTTTTGTAAGATATTGTTACCTATTAACCCATCATAACCATTATCCAATTTACATTTCAAAAATTCGCAATAAAAGTTTTCAGTTTCAAATTCCTTAAAAAGTGGGAATCTACAAAGGTATTCCATTAAAAATATTTTTCCTAAAGCTTTAGCATATAGATTAACTTTTGTCTTCCATCTCGGTGAACATACTCTTTTATTTACAATACTAAACTCCGCTCCGCTGTCAATAATAAAATATAGTTTTCTAATTGGGGTTTGTATAATTATATAGGGAAGTTGCTTAGGGCCTCTGTTGAAAAATTTATATTAGAAGGGCCAACTTCCATTGGAACTACACCTCCAGTCCTGTTAGTATTTCTATTCTGTCCTGACCTAGTGTCGTTTCTCATATTATATCTTCCAGATTGTTCATTCTCGTGCCTACGAAAATTTCCTGATTATTATAAAAATTACCAGATTGATTATTGTTATATCTGCGAAAATTTCCCGATTGATTATTATTGTAACTTCCAGATTGCTCATTATTATACCTGCGAAGATTTCCCGATTGATTATAAAAATGTCTAGATTGATTATTGTTATACCTACGAGAATTTACAGATTGATTGCTATTTTCAAAATTTCCGTTATTATACTGCCTATTGTTATAGGAAGTAACGTTATTGTCCTTGTAATTTCTATTCCAGGTACTATTACCTCTACTTTGATTTTGTTATTATTCCCATAACTTGTCCTGAACTGTGTGTTCGATTTCTGTTTATCACCAGTTGCAGTGTAATTCTGGTGCCTAGCTTCGAGAATAATTTGGTACGCTGCCTGCAATGTTTTCGGGTCTCGCGCAAATATTATAGTCTTCGTCGGTTCTGGTAAATGTTCCTTAAATACCTGCAATGAGATCCTATTAATTTCTCTTGTAGTAAATCCTTCTTCCGTATGGGTTAAACGTCTATTGTGGAGCTGGTTTGTGATTTTGTTTATGTCGTGGTGGTATTTTTCAATCGTGCAGTCCATCCTCCATGTTTTCAATCTGTCCATTAATTCACCACTTGTATGTTTTTCCCCGAAATTATTTAACAGTACGCTTTTTAATTCCGCCCAAGTTTCAACTGTTCCATGTCGATGCAGTGCTTCCCTTGTGGAGCCTGTACATTTGTTTTTTAGGTATCCTAGAAGTATACTTTTATTGTTCTCTTGGAAACCCTCTATTGATGGCAACAGGGCTTCTACCTGTGCCAGAAAGTCAGGTAATTGACAGGGATCGGTACCGTCGAAAGTCGGAATTTCCCTGATACAACTTAAAACGAGATTAAATTGATGTATTACATTGATTTCCATTTTCTTTTTTTTTATTAAACTTCGCTACACTACAAAGACTGCCCGAATCTGTACGTTTTTCAGAAACTAAGTAATAATTTATATTGGACCGTTTAAAATAGCACTATTAACTAGATCTTACTTTACAATTCAATATAAAATACAAATCCGTACATGAGATTTTTAGTTAATTTTATTGACTTTAACTCTATTTGCTTACTTATTAGTTAAATTTAAACAAAAAAAAAAAACATTCTTCTTCTAACTTACTATTAGAGAGGTCTGTCTGCAAGAGCTTCTAGTTGATTTAAACCATCTGGGTATCTGGAGCTAGTTTATTTGGTTACGGCTTTTCTTCCTTCACTGACTGTGTGCCAATTCACCAGGCAACAATGCACGAATTTACACTTGCGGCTACGTTTCTTGTTGGTCTTTTTCCTTTTGGTTGTGGATGCTGTTATGATTGTTGACGCTGTTGTTAAAATTGTTGTTACTGCTGTGACTCACTTCCTGCTTTTGTTATTTCATAAGTTTTGATAATTGTTTTAATTTTAGTTATAATTAATAATTTTTTTATTAGGGAAAAGTCCTTTTGTTTTAGTTTTATTTAATGATCCGTTGTACTGGAAGTGTGTTCTAATTTTTTTTTTATAGTTCATTATATTGTTCGCATTATTAAGAGTTCACTGTACGAACAGATTTATTTTTTTCCGTTTGCTTTTAAGTTTTATATTTTTATAGTTTTTTGTTGTGTCTTCTTTTTTTGTGTAAATAAAAGAATTCCTTTCCCTTTTTTTCCTTAATTGATTAGGGTGCTTTTTGAATTCATTGATTTTTTTTTCACAAACTCTAGAAACCACAATAAATGTAGCAATTCTTTTTTTTTTTTTTTTCAATAAAAGTTTCAGATTTTTATGCAATTTATAGGAACATATTTTTTGTCATATTTTTTTTGTAATATAAATATTTTGTAAATTAAATTAAAATTTTAAATTTATTTGTATTGTTTTATTTTTTTATCCTTGTTTAATATATAATTTAAATTTTGATCACTGAATAAAAATTTTTTTTTAGGTTTTCCTCGTCGCCAGTTGCATGAGTCAAATTAAATACAAGCTTCTTCGATTGTAGTTTTTGAACTGCACACACCTTTATTATCTCACTCATTTTTTAGTTTTTTCCTCCTACTTAAAACTAGACTCGAATCTGCATAGCAATGCGGATTTTTTCTAGATTTGTAATTGAAGTTTGTTGTGTGAATTTGTTGACATTGCAAATTCACACACATTTCTTAGACGGAATATGAGATGTATTCATTAGAGTGCATCTCATAATAGTGTTACAAAGTAATGTTTAGTGGAATTGTGGTAGTGTGTGCAAGTATTATAATCTCAAATAGATAGCAATTGTGATAATTGATAAAGTAAATAAATAATAATAATAATATTATATAATAATAATATTATTATATAAGTACATTAGTATAAATTGTGTAATATACATATGTAATATAATTAGTATATAATTTTTAATATAAACGTATAAGATTACAAAAATATAGTACATAACCTTATAATTACTGCATGTGGTACTCCACGATCTTACTGCTTTTTGCTATCGTTCAAACCTCGTACTTGGCTTTACTTGCTGAGTGAATATTTTCTTGTTAGAGTTGTGTATGTTTTTTTTGTAAGTTGCAGTTTTCATGTAGTTGTTGTTGTTGTACTGTAGGTTTGTTGTTTGCAGATTTGTCTCTTTTTACTTTTGTTTCATTTTCAATTATGTTTTTCTTAAATTAATACATATACATATAACGGGAAACAGCTTTATTTGGAAAAGCGCGCAAAGCAACAGTGAGAACGGTAAATGTTTTTTCTAAAGTGCAACTGTGATGTGATGCAATTGCGAAGATCACGCCATAAATTGGAAAAGTACAGTGTTCATGAAAGACAAAAGCATAACCCAAACTTGTACCAAAAATAGTATAATTGAAGTACTTTTTTTTTCATTACAATTTTTCTTTGATTTTGTCTCACATTTTTCGATTTCATTATTTTTCCCTTTTGTTATCTCCTTGTACACATCTTGTTTAACTTATTAATTTTTTTTGCATTACGTGTTTAATATATAATTTGCAGTTTTCTTTTCTACTATGTTGTCACTTTTTTTTATATATACATATGTCACGGTCGCCATGTAATTAAATAAATAAAACATCTCATCTTTATGGCTTGACGGTTGGCATACAACTTAACTTTTAATCATTCTTTTTCGTCTTATTATCTAGGGTTGCATTTACAATAAGGAAGTGTTCTTAGACTACCAGTTCGAAAAGGTGTGTTGAATGAAGATACTTGGTAGTCCCATTACACCACCAACGAGCCACTCTAACAATAAACGAACACTCAAACAAACTATATCTAATTCTAGGGATCATAATTTGAGGATTACGAGTGGAGCGAGAAAAGGTAAAATCCGAGCGCAGTTGAGACGGAAATCCACTCTTTATGACCCTAAAAAAAAACAAGAAGATTACGGGAAGCAATAAAATGGTCAAACGAGCAGCATAGGAAGGCCCTCCGATAACCTGAAATGTGCATTCTACGCTTAACAGCAAACACTAAGCGCACAATGGAGTTCACAACGCGTTTCAGTCTAGCAATAATATAGCCTAATGTGCCCGAAAAAAACTCTAAACAATAATAAATTTGCGGCATTAGTATTGCGTAGGCCAGCCTATACTTAACAGAAAGAGGTAAGAATATATTATTGGAGTAAATTCTGCGTAATGTTGCAACCACCCTACAACAAATCTGATCCACATGCCCCTCAAAAACAAGCCTGTCATCAATCCAAACACCTAGACATTTAATTCTATCAACAAAAGATATCTTAACTCCACCAGCATAGACATCTAATGTAGGGCAGCGGCGTCCCACAGATCGAAAACCGACTTAGAAGAGTTAACAGTCAAGGAATTCTGGGAAGACCACCGCGTGAAGTCATTGAGGCTTTAATTCATATTGGCTTCAAGGACATCAGGACTATCAAGATCCGAACTAAAGAGAAGGAAAACATCATCCGCAAATAAAAACGAAGTGCACATACTACTATCAATATACTGCGGAAGGTCATTGACATAAAGAATAAAAAGAAGCGGTCCCAAGACAGATCCCTGGGGAACCCCACAGCGCAAAGAAAGAGTTCCAGAAAAAGTACCATTAATATCAACAAACTGTTCCCTACCAGACAAATACGAATACACCAGTCCGCAGGCCGACCTCAAAAACCCAAAACGCGTCCCCAGCTCACCAATCATAATAGAAAAATCAATGGAATTAAAAGCTTTGGTTAAATCAAGTGATACCAAGGAAGCCAGTTTCCCCCTACTGATCCTATCCCGAGCAGTATCACTTAGGTTAATCAACAATGAGGTGGTATTATGGTAACTACGAAAAGCATATTGTGAAGGTGAGATTTTCCTATGTAAAGATGCATGAATCTGATTTTTAATTATATGTTCAACGACTTTCGAAAGAGCTGGAAGAATTGAAATAGGTCTTAGGTCATCCAGACCACGAACTAAGCCCGACTTGGGAATGGGGACCACCCGAGCCACATTCCATAAGGAGGGAAACTCAGAAGTGGTCAGAATGGTATTGACATGAAAAAGGATAAGTCGAGAAATATACGGATAAACAACTCTAATGAAGTGGATAGGGACCCCATCAATACCAACTGCCTTAGATTTAACCCTACACAGGGCCAACTATACTTCATTTTCGTCAACGGCCCTAAACGAAAAGGGCCCAAAATTAATCTCCTCAGTACTACTACTAAGCGATATATTGGCAAAAAACTATTTACATCATCAGCATCGAAGTCAAAATGAAAGCCAGTATCTCCCATAAAGCCATGCCCTTTCAAAACTCTCCACAAAGTAGACGAGTCAATACCGGAAAACATTTTAGCGAAGTACTTCCTCCTTTCTCTTCTAATCATGCTTTTAGCTCTATTCCAGTATCTACAATAAATTCGCCAATCAGCCTCGGTAGAAGACAATTGAAAGGCAGAATAGGAAAGGTCTCTCAGGGAAGTTGCAAGTTTTATACACCTAGATTCAATCCAGTTATCAAGTCCAAGCGGGATTCTCTTGCGAACAACCGGAACAAAATCATATAGCACCTCCAATAAAGATCCTAGGCATGCAGATTGATAATTAACACAATTAGAGCTGAAGAAAAGCGAGCTATCCAAATCTTGCAAAAACGTGGTAATCCCACTCCAGTTAATCCCATTAAAGTTTCTATAAGTATTGAACTGCACAGACCTATCACTTACAAGCCAAAAATCTAAAAGCGATGTCGATGAATGAGCAATATCGAAGTGAGTAGGCCTGGAATTGTGTAAAACAGACAGACTAAGTCTAAGGCACATAGCACGAACCAAGCCCGATTTAACTACATCAAATAGATTGGAATTGAAATCACCCACAATAATAATATTCAAAAAACGCAGCAACATATCCAAATGCAACTCCTCACAAGACACCAGATCCCCATTCAGCAGATACACAACTCCAAAGACAAAATTTGTATCACTATTTTCTATCTGGATGAAAAGCGACTCACAGCACTCCGAATTTTAAACTTTAAAAACCACCTTATACCGCAGGGTTTCAGAAACATAAAAAGCAACCCCTCCCCCACGTCTATTCAACCTATCATTCCTTATCAAAGTAAAACCTGGAATATTCATAGTCAAACTAGAGATATGCGGTTCTACCCAGGTTTCAGATAGAGCCAAGAGATCAAAGTTAGTACCCACAATATTCTTAAACTCATCAAATTTCGTAGAGTTTCTACTAGGTCTGATACTCTAACAATTAATATGTCCGATTCTTAACTTTTCCGACGATTTAGGTAGCGATGTCTTAAGCAATGAACCATCACTTATAGCGGGACCTATATTGCTATCAAGTGATATCACCCTGGTATAGCGGAATGGGGAACCAACTGTAAAACCTTAAATTGAAATAAAGAAAAATATTACCATAATAATTAATAGATAACATCATATTATAATAACAATGATATATACATATAAAAGATAGAATGTAAGTGTAAAAATAACAAATGCTTAAACATATAAAATAGTATACAGCAAATAAGATTCAATATATGACAAATCTGAATATTAATAAGCACGTATTAAGCACATAAAGTTCAAGAAGTAAAATTAAGTTCTTATAAGAATCAGTTCAATGCACTTAAAGATCTATATAGAAAAAAGAATAATATTCAGATGTATCAGAGACTGATCCTATTAAGATATAACGAGAAAAAAAAATTAATTAATTAATGGACGACTTATTGCCGGCACACAATTCTTCACACTGCACATCATTAAAGACCACCTCTTTACCATCAATCAAAGTCAATTTGGCCAGGACTTTATCCGCATTCAGCACTTTGAACCTGGAAACAATTTTATTCATCTTAAGTTTCCGACATAAGGCATTAAGATTAGAAGCATCAGGGGGAAAATGTTCATTCAGATACACTCGGCTACTAATTTCACCTCCAATAACATCCTTAACCATCAAGGATCGCGATTTGAAGTAGGTACCCATTAGACTATCACGCAACTTGACACTGTTAAATTTAACTAAAATATGTTTTCTGTCCTTCATGTAGCAGATCTGGTTTATGTCACGATCACATACATCAAGTTTAAAAATGGAGCACAAGGAAAATATGGACTGAGTAAGGTCGGTCAATCCGGTTGGCAAACCACTAATCACGATATCAACTCTATATAGTCTCCGATGAAGGACATGGATCTCACTTTTCAAAAGCTTTATTTTATCACACGTAGATATATCAATGTCATTCACACGTTTTTCACATGCCACAATGTCCTCCTTAATTAACATGTTGGAAGTAAGAATCTCTTTTTTAAAATCACTAAGAATATCTGCTAAAGTTTTCCTGTAGGCATCCCGATCATCATTATTCTTCATTATAAAATTGTCAAGAGTCGCTTTTATAGCTCTGACTTCATCACGAAGTGAGGCCTCATCATTGGAACCGCTTAAACTGTCAGGACAAGTAAACGAAAACGTGGCACGTTTATCAGTGAACAGCGCCAGGTGTTTCTCAGGAACATTAGCACAAAGAGGATGAAACCATAACTCACAAATGCTGCACGCAATGCTGCCTTGGGTCTTACCATTGGGATCATTACAAGACCCACACTTATAAACTTTGGCCGAAGGCATTTCAATGGGGGCAACTGGTTCAACTAATAAACTAAGTAAGGTCGCAACCGAAATGATCACTACTGGAACACAATTAACTTCCTCAATGAATATAAAATATTTAATTGCAAACAAGCAAGTTTTAAGTAAATTTATATGCAAAGCAAGATTAAAATAAAAAATATATGACAGCTGAGAAAAAACACGCGTCTATTCAGGCATAGCGTTGCCAGATTTTTTTACTACCTGTAAGGGATTTATATTGGGCCATGTATTCTTTGGTTTCACTAACCAATGTGGCCCGTGCCACCAAAGGGTATTGGATCTGATAACTGACGGTTTACATCCCCATGTCCCAATATCCGCTGGTTTATCTTGAGTACCCAGATCCCCTTGGGTACTAAACTATGGATTCGATATACTCGGTTTAAGACGTATGTTTCCCATGTTGATGGGTGTTTCGACAACCATCTCAATATTATGGATGAGTCAGTCCATAGATGTCTTTCTTGTTCTTGAAATTCAAGGGATGTGCTCACATAATTTATAAGTTTTGATAGTAAAACTGCTCAGTTGAGCTCCAATCGTGGTAGAGAAATAGTTTGAATTGGCGTGACTTTACTCTTTGCTTGATATTCAAGAGATGTGCTCACATAATTTATAAGTTTTGATATTAAAACTGATCAGTTGAGCTCCAATCTTGGTAGAGAAATAGTTTGAATTGGCGCGACTTTACTCCTATTAAGAGATTCGAGTAGATACTGTGAGTATTGGTTTGGGATTTTACGTAGACTACAGCGCAGTAACCTGCCTTAGATGCATCGGCAAATCCATGTATTTGGACTATATTAACAGGCTTAAACTGCATCCAACGAGGAATATGAATTGCCTTGACCATTGAGATATCATTCACTAGATTGTGCCAGCTTTGTAGGCTTTCTGCGGACACATTCTCGTCTCATTCTAAGCCCTCTAGCCAGAGTTGTTGGATAAGTAATTTTGCCTTAACAATTACGGGTTACAGTCAACCGGCCGTTTAGCAACGGCTGAAAGTATCTGACGTTTACTAACCTTGGTAAAGGAATTTCAGAAAAACTGTAAGTGAACGGTCTGTCAGAGCATTCCACTTGATCCCCAGAGTTTCGTCGAACTTGACTCATGAAACTGAAGGAAATGCTCATCATACAGATCATCCTTTGCTAAGTGATCGAGTAAACGCTTGTCATTGGCCGTATACTTCCTCAAAGGCATGCCAGCTTCTTTTAGAACATGTACCAATTGTGATTTGGCTAAAAGGGTTTCTTCTATTGAGTGACCACCCGATAGTACATTATCAACGTACATTTTTTTACGTAATATATTAGCAGCTTTGGGGTTCGTAAGCTCATAATCAGAAGCGATCTGAAGCAGCATCCTAATCGCGAGATAAGGTGCGCAATTTACTCCAAAGGTCACTCTCTTCAACTGAAAGTCTTTAACTCTGCTCTATCCTTTGGGTATATGTCCTTTGTCTATACATCTTTTGTATGTCAGTTCTAAATATGTACACATATTTTCTCCCGCTGAGAACAGTGGTTATTAAATCGCGTTGTAGTATTGGACCTGTGTGTACCACATCATTGAGAGAGTGATTCGAATTTGTTTTTCTGGAAGCATTATATACGACTCTTACTTTTGCCGTATTGTGTTCAGGACGGACCAGAGCGTTATGTGGCAAGTAATGTTAACAAAATGTTCGTAGTCATTGCCTAATATTATATCGATATTGGGATATCAAATGTATTAGCTAGAAGCCTTTTTGTTGCCTATGGCAGAACTATAGCCTTGATTGAAACTCTCACATTGTAACCTTTCGCAAATGTTACGAATTCGCATTCTTTGGTAGTGGTTTGCTTTTGCAAACTTGTGATCCTTTCAGATAAAAAGGTTCGTTGTGAGCCGGTATCAATTAACGCTCTAAAGGTGAAGAGTTCACCCCTGTGCTCAATTTGCATTAACCCATTAACACCTGACCCAAGAACCCTTTTCAACTTGTTATAAAAGGTGTAAGTTGAAAAAACTGATGTTGACTTTCCTTTGTGCCTTGGCATATTTCTGATGTCTTTCTGAGATTTAAAAAACAAATTTCGAACAATTAGCCTATGAATCTTAATTCAATTTAATATAGCAATATAAATGTTCGTGAAAATACTTACTACATAAAAAATAATCACATTTTGTTTTGACGCCACTTTTTTGTGGTCTACTTTGAGTGGTTTGTTTATTTTCAAACCATGAGGCATTACCATTAAAAGTTAACTCGGGTCTTAC
Organism: Linnaemya tessellans; assembly: GCA_951800035.1. NCBI lineage: Eukaryota > Metazoa > Arthropoda > Insecta > Diptera > Tachinidae > Linnaemya > Linnaemya tessellans. Next base: position 61,092,354 of record OX637533.1, read on the forward strand.
CCTGTGTTAGTGCAGTATAATAAAAAGTTTATTGCCTTAGGTAAAACTTAGCATTCCATTTTGTGCCGCGATTGTGAATAGTACAAAGCAACACTCATTAAAAAAATATTTTAAAAATTTATCGAAGTCGTAAGATTTTAACTGTTGCTGAACTTCAAGCAGAAATTGATGCATGGAGTAGTGATGAGGAAGATAAAGGTGCAGATCAATTAAACGTTATTATTACACCACCGGATAAGGTTGATATCAGTTACAATGAAGACATTGATGGTAATGTCCAAATACTTCACGATGAAATAAAATTGCCTAAGGAAATGCCTGGTCAGTTCGAAATAGAATATATTTATGAAGAAGAAAATATAAATTTACCGATACCAGTAAAAACAAATAATGAGATAATGGACAATGCTCACAGTGATGTGAAGAAATCTACATCACAATCAAAAATCGATTTTCCACTGGGAAATAAACCTAAATGGTCTAAATCCAAAAAATTTAGTTTTGAAAAATTACCTATAGATAACGAAAGCAAACTCCAAAAAATTTTATACGAAAAAATCGGTTAGAAATTTGGCGTTATATGAAAACTTTGAGTACTATTTTGTATTTCCCTAGGTTCTTATACCCCATTACAATTATGGGAATGCTTTTTCGATAACGAGGTTATGATCATGATCGTATGTAGCACGAACGAGTACGCTGAACAAAGAAATGTTTCGGGTTTCCTAACCAAAGCTGGTGAATTGAAAACATTTTTGGAATCTTGTATCTGACGGGATATAATACGTTGCCAACTATTAGGCCCTATTGGTCAAATCAATCAACTTTAGGATGTAAGATTGTTAAAAATGCAATGAGTCGAGATAGATTTGAAAAAATAAAGCAAAATATACACGTTTGTGATAATAAAAATCTCGATACTGTTGATAAATTTGCAAAAATTACTCCACTTAACAATGTTTTAAACAAAAAATGTATGCAATTCCGAATATTTGATCATAACCTTTCAGTAGATGAACAGATCATTGCATACTACGGTCGCCATTCCTTGAAAATGTTTGTTAGAAGCAAACCGATACGATTTGGCTACAAGTATTGGGTTTTAGCTTCAGCAGCAGGATATTGCTATTATTTTATTCCATATGCTGGTACTTCTGCTAACAATGATCCCAAAAATCTTGGAAAAAACCCAAAAATCTTGGAAAAAACGTTGTGCTGCGATTGTTGGAAAACATATGGGATCCAACCCAACACAATGTTACGTTTGATAACTTTTTTACCAGCCATAAGTTGTTGTGCACATTGTCACGAAAAGGTTATTTTGGAACAGGCACAGTAAGGGATAATCGAACTAATCACGCCGTGCTCGAAGATTTGAAGTTGATAAGTTGAAGTCTGACTTCTGTTTCGATAAAAACAATACTTTAATCGCAGTTCGTTGGAATGAAAATTCAGTAAATATATATCGTTTGTAGATTTTTTAAATATATATTACTATTGTTATAGGTGGATACTGTAAAGTCGAATTTCTTGGGCGTAGAGCCAATGTGCCGAGCAAAGCCATATATAGTCCATATATAGTCCATGCCTACAATCAGTGAATGGCTGGGATTGATTTATTCGATAATGCTATTAATAATTATCGAATTAGAATAAAATGGTATTGGCCGTTACTTACAAATGCCATGGATGCAGCCATGGTAAATGCTTGGAAGCTACACTGTGTGTGGAGAAGATCTGAAGGTGTGCCAGTTATGAGCCAATTAGATTTTGGTATGAGTGTTGTTGAATCGTTGGTAATAATTCCTGAAAACCGATGTCGTGATTCTGGCAAGGTTGTTACAAATGCACAACAAATCGCCAAGCGCACTGATAATTTCAACCACACAATTAATAAGCTTGGAAGTCGTGGCCAATGTGGGCAGTGTTGAGGGAATACATATTTCCGTTGCTCAAAATGCAACATTACAAAATGCAAAATTTACATCCGAAGGACTGTTTCGCTCAGTTTCATGACGGTATTACAAAAATTAAAAAATTTCAATAATGAAAAATGACAGGCATAAACTTGAGAAAATATAAAATAAAGCTGGTTTTGACCTCATCAAAAAATAACTTTTTTCTTGTAAATTATTATTTGCGAACCCTTTAGTGTCGAAGTGGGTATTAAAATACCCATGCGAATATTTTATACATAAATGTTAAACAATCTTAATAGAGAATATATAGCTACATATATTAGTTTCTAATAACATTTAAGGGATTTCCCCTAATCCTCTTTTACAGGGACAATCCTATTAAAAAATTCAAGCACTACAAATTTTTTAATTTTCGATTCACTACTATTTCCTTCTAATATCATCCGTTATAAATTAAATAAATTAAATAAAATTATCTCTTATCTAACTACAACTAGAATTTTTCTCATATGCCCCTATTTTTGTGTATTTTTCTACACATCCGGCGTTAATGGGCTGAATCCGTGCGTAATAATATACTGTCATAACTCTCCCCAAAATTGGATTGAACTTCTCACGAAAAGTGAGGTAGTTCCTCATTATGATCAATATTTTGTTTAAGAGGTGTACTACCAGAATGAGTACATCGAGAAACTGCGGTTGCCGCTTGAGATATTGAATTTTTTGTTGGATTGTGTTGACGCATTTGATTCATATACAACATGGTGTGGTGCATCTTTTTACAATCTATGCAAGTGTGCCTGCTCATGCAGTTTGCTTTTAAGTGAGACGAGGCTAAGAAATTATTACAGTACTTGTTCTTGTAAACAAAATCCACTCTTTATTGCACTGTAGATGCCCGAAATTTAGCACACATTCGCAATGAATGCATGGCTGCCAGTTTTTTTCGAGCTCTATCCGCAAAATGAAACTTTTCATCCCCAAATTGAAGATTTTATCATCCCCAAAAATCTCCATTAAAATTTTTTAATATATACTATAACATAAATATGTACACGTATTTTACATGTACACGTATGGGAGGCGGCTGCTAAAGGTTTTAAAACACATTTTCGAAAGGAAGCTCAAAATCTGCGGTATACATTTGAAGAATTATCAACTATGTTAGCAAGAATTTAAATATGCCTCAATTCTCCTGGTCATTTCTTAATAGGCTATCCTATATTGGGTCCTCTGGAACCAAGTATTGTGGAAACTCATGATTTTACACAAAAGGTATAAATGGAAGTTTCCTGAGAGGGATATACAAGTTGAAGATTTTGTTGTTATTCGCCATGAAAAGCTTTCTCCCACTTCTTGGAAATTGGGCAGAGTAATTAAAACCTATCCCGGGATTGATGATCATATTCGCATCGCGGACATACGTACTGCAAACGGCATAGTGAAGCTACCAATAACAAAACTGGTCATTTTGAACCCATAAATTTTTTAAATTTATTAACTTCCACTATTTCCTAGTAATATGGACTCATTAGCGTTATTAATGGAAGAGGCTCTCTTGAAGGAGACTGTGAAAGTCATGGAACTGGCCCGGCTCTGGTTCTGTCTGGCAACATATCTCCGGCTTTGGAAGCGATTCCTGCTGCGGTGACTGTGCCTGATATTGCGGAGGTTGTGAAATCGGAGAGCCCAGCTAATACTGCTGCTGGCTCCAATGAAAAATCGAAACTGATTGCTGCTGAGCGGCCTAAGACTTCTCCGCCTGCTTGCAGCCTCTCCAAAAAAACGTATCCCTTAGTAGCTTGCTTCGGTTTCAGGTGACTGTCACACGAAAAAAAGCTACGTCACTTGTTGGTTTGGGATCATTGCTCAAAATGCCAAGGAGACCATCACACTTTAATACATTTCTCTAGGCCGGCTGAAAAAGGTACAACGAAGCCTGTGCTGTCGGGAGCGGGTCCGGCTAGTATAGCGCCGTTGCCACTCCGCCATGTTGTTTCCTTTTCCCCGACGGCGTAGGTTAAGTTGCAGGCGGGAAGTCATGAGGTTTCGATGAGAGCGGTGATAGACGTATGCTGTGAAGTCAGTTATATAAGCGATCAGCTTGTCGCCAAACTGAAGCTGCCAGCTCCGGATGGCTACAGTTGCTTACGAATATGCTCTATATATGATGCTGCGAAACACATCTCCTTTACTGCCAAGGTGCAGCGCATGCATATCATAAGGACGCCTCGAAAAAGTGTTGCAGAGGCTGTTAAGGAAAGATTTCTGCGGTTACAGCTAGCTGACCCCACGTTGTACCATTCTGGGCAGGTGGCATTGGTTTTGGGTCCGGAATTGAGCGAGCATATAATGACTGGCAGCATGTTTTCGACTCCGGGTTCAGCTTTAGCCCAATACATCATCTTTGGTTGGGTAATCTCATGAGCGTCGCCGATTTGAATTGTACAGTCCATTTAATTTTGTATATTCGAATTTACATATATCTGGGTATCAGAATTTATTATAGTTTTGCTTTCTAAATAAATGATATAATTGTTTTATTGAATAAATTCGTTATTGCAAGGTGGCCGGCAATGTTTAAGCCAAATCGTTAATATTTTATATTGCTTCGTTTAATTTGCTTATTTAATTTTTTTTAATATTTACTACTTTGTCAGGACCCAAATTTACTCCTTTATTAAATCATTCCTGACTAGTAAAATTACCTAACGATTTGGGTTTATTCGTTTGTTCGGTCCTCTGTTGTTTTATTATGTATAAACTTTTACTTGTTTGTGAGCCTTTGAGAAAGTGGCACATTCCTTGGTAATAATTATCCAAATTCCCATAATAAAAAAGGTAAAATTAAGAAATATTTATTTCAATTAGAAAACAATAAATAATAATTGTCTTTTTATTTATATGCTCCTTCTTTACACGCAAACACACTGTCTTCAGTGTTTGCCGATGGAATATCAAACAGAATTTTTATCTGATTATCCACTAGCACGCGCTTATTTCCATATCGTGTTTTGAGAGCATTCCAAGCATGTTCAAAATTATCGTTGGATAGGGCGTATCGTTTAACGATTGCTTCCGCCTCCCCTTGCGTTTTAATTCCTAAGTGATAAATTTTTGTAACGGGAGTTAATTTGATGTGATTTATATACACGGCAGTAAACACTGAATGAAGGCTAGTGATCGTAGCTGCCGTAAAATATCTCTGTGTAGCATGGACGGACCTTTATGCAGATATTTGCGTTATTTTGAGATAACCCTTGCGCTACGGGCTGGTTAATCATGGCATATCGAGTTGTTGTTCCGAAGCCTTGGGTTTGATTTGTTTCTATTTTAGACTTAATTTTGTTCGTGATCTGAGCATTGCATTTTTAATAGGCTTCTACACAATTCTCAAAGTTTATTTTTGCTGCCTCCTTGTAATCTTTATCGACTTAATTTTCCGGTGCCAACATCACTCTTTTGCAAGAGGTTTCTACCCTCGCCCACCTTGCGTCAACATCCTTAGACTTAATTTCGAGGGGAGATTCTGATTGCTCTTCTGAGACTGTGTTATTAAATTTATTGCAAAATTACAGTAAATAGTCAATACAAATACGAATTGCTCGTCTAGAGCTGGGGAATTTTTTTCTGCTTTTTGTTGAAGAAGTACTCATTTTTGACCGATTCACTCAGTACGTATTAAGTGGTAAACAAAAAAACTTTTTTATGCTGAAATTTAAATTTCAGTTGATTCGAGCGTATAAAAATTTCGTGTCTTTGTAAATACAGGGGTTTCGTGTTTCCCTTTCTTTTATTTCAATGAAAGATTGCTATTTTATCAGTATACCCAAAGTTGCTAGTGCTCTCTAATTAAATTTAATCTTAGAAATTCATTCGTAAAGATTATATATATAAATAATAATATTTCGTATATATGCTCTATAGCAGGAAGAGATTTTGTTTATAGAATAAAAAAGTGATCATTTATTCAAATCAGCATTGGTTATATGAGTAACTAATATTCGAAATTTCACGATATGCCATTGATATGAGTGGCAGGGTGCAATGTGTGTTAGGTATCTCAAACTGACCATATATGTTCGACTTATCGAACCTGTTAGGGTTAAACTATATTTTAATTTTTTCGAAATAAATATATTTTTTAATCGTATACAAGATTCTATTTCTCTATTTCGATTAATTCTATACTAGTGGATTTAGATCCCTCTAATTTATTATTTACTTTATTATGTCTATTTAAATTACATATGTGTTACTATCCACTTTATCTTTTTTTTACCAAATGTATGTATGTTTGCATAAATATATGAATTTGTATATAAAAGTGAGTAATTTACCTTACATGTAAAGTGAAATTTTATTTTATTCGTTATAATTCTTACTACATACAAATTTAAGCTATGGCTTGCTTGAACTACCAATAATAAATTGGAAAAACGTTCACAAGTATAAAATTCAAACCAAAAAAGTTTGACTTAGGTATGATGGAACAAAAAATTCAGAAAAATGAGACATGAAGAAAAAATAATCAAACGGTAACACGGGTATTATAACATAAACATGTTAACATCAGGTTGATACAATTGTCGTATCCTTTTTCACAATAAAATTTGTGTAAATAGGAACTGTTATCACATTCAACTAAGCCACCTCTTTCTGAGATTTAAATTAAAATTTCGAACAATTAGCCTATAAAAATCTTAATTCAATTTAAAAAAAATATTTTCCAGTGATGGGATATTAATTTTTTTTTTTTTTTTTTTTTTGGCCATTCCGTATTTTGTAGTACATGTAGTAACTAAGATTGTTAAAAATTTCAAGTTTCTTTTTAACAAAACATCTTTATACGTCATGAAGATTTGCATTGACTAAAAAAAATTTTAATTCACATTTTGCTTCCAGGGGTGAGAAATTGAATTTTTTTTATACGTGAAAGTAATCAAACAGGAAACTGTGTTGTTGTTGTTTTTTTCTAACTAAAACTGTCTTACAACTTAGGAAGAACAAAATTGGTATCAAAAATTAAAAATAATCGAAATTTCGAATCCAGGGTTGGACAAGTGCAATATTTTATAGTACATGAAAGTGACCAAAATGGTTAAGAATTTTAAATGTTTCCTCAATAAAACTACTTTATACCTCATGAAGAGTCGCACTGACAAAAAAGAAATAAAAATAAAATTTCAATTCCAGGGCTGGGAAATTGAAAGCTCTTTTGGTACATGCAATATATTGTAGAACATGAAAGTGAAAAAAATGGTTGCAAATTTTAAGTTTTTCTTAAATGAAACGACTTTATGGCTAATGAAAACTAGCATTGGTAAAAAAAGAAGACAATAATGAAAATTTCGCTTCCAGGGATGGGAAATTGAAATTTTTTAAACATAAAAGTAACCAAAAAGCCAACTAACGTTGTTTCTTTACTAATTAAAACTATGTTTTAATTTTGGAAAAAAATTGGTATCAAATAAAAAAACAAATCACAATTTCGATTCCAGGGTTGGATAACTGCAATATTTTGCAGTACATGAATTTGACCAAAATGGTTACAAATTTTAAGTTTTTCTTAAATAAAATTATTGCATGCCTCATTAAAAGTTTGATTAGTAAAAAAATAACAAAAAAAAATTAAATTTCTTTTCTACGGTTGGGAAATTAAAATATTTTTTATGCATAAAAGTAACAAAAGAGGCAATTGACGTTGTTGCTTTTGCTAATTAAAACTATTTTATAATTCAGGAAGAACAAAATTGGTATTAAAATCTTAAAAAAATTTCGATATCAGGGTTGGACAAATGAAATATTTTATGATACATGAAAGTGACCAAAAAGTTTAAAAATTCACTAGGAATTGCATTGGTAACAAAATAAAAATTCGCGTCCAGAGTTCGAAAATCGAAATATTTCTGCTACATAAAAGTACCCACATAAATTCCAAATTTTGTTTTTTAGTGAATTAAACCTATTTTATACTTCAGGAAGAATTAATTTGGTATTAAAAATTCGGTTACAGGGTTGGAAAATCGGAATTCTTTTGTACATAAAAGTATCCATATTTTGGTTGTGTGTGAATGAAATCTTTTTTATACTTCGGGAAGAGTTAAATTGGTATTAAAAACCAAGGAAATTAAAAATCCAATTTCAGGGTTGGAACATCGACATTTTCTGATTCAAAAAGTAACCATATAATTTGCTACTTTTTATACCCTTCACAAAAAAGTGAAAGGGTATATATAGGTTTGTCATTCCGTGTGTAATTTCTTCGATATTCACATGGGACCCCATAAAGTATATATATTCTGGATACTTATGAATAGCGATGACGATTGAGCTATGTCCGTCTGTACGTGAAATCGGTTTTCCCAAGTCCCCAGAAGAGCTAGAGACTTCGTTCTTGGATCGTTGGATTGGAAATGAACTTAAATAGAGTGCTATTGAAATTCAGAAAGATCCGAAGTATGGTTCCAGAGCTGGGAAGCTTACACCTATTTCTCGACGCAAAGTTTATACCAAAAATCTATTTTTTTTAATGTTTGTAAATTAAACCTATTTCGTGCTTTGGGAAGCCTCAATGGTCTATAAAAACTAAAAAAATAAAAAAAAATTTTCCAGGGATGGAAAATTAAAAATTTTTTTTTGCCCCATTGCTTATTTTGCGGTACATGTAGTAACTAAAATTTTTGAAAATTTTAAGTTTTTCTTTAACAAAACCTCTTTATACGTCATGAAGATTTGCATTGGCCAAACAAAATTTATATAAAAATAAATAGCATTTTTTATACGTGAAAGTAATCAAACAGGCAACTGATGTTGTTTGTTTATTTTTTTTTTTTGCTAACTAAGCCTGTCTTATAATTTAGGAAGAACAAAATTGGTATCAAAAATAAAATTTCGAATCCAGGGATGGACAAGTGCAATATTCAATAGTACATAAAAGTGACTGTAATTTGTAATTTTGTACCTTTGATATTGAACTTTTTTAAATTTAAAATATTATATATAATATCTGTTTATATCACATTTTTGAATTTTTTCATTAATTATGTTCATCTTTACAGGTGATTTGCAAAACAACTAAAAGACATAGAAACTTGCGGTTTGCGACATTTGAAAGAGCGTTTTTTTTTCTATAAGAATCACTCAAAAAGTAAATAAAATATTTTCGGCGCAGGTCCCTTTTCGTGGAGCAGGTCACATATATTGTAATATGGAAAAAAATGTGCCCATTTTATTAAACTTATGCCAAGGAATGACTCATTATACTATTAGTTGTGTATATTGGTGTTTCTGATGACTCTTTGTACCATTTAATTAATTTGCGTACTTTTTCAACACGAACGCCAATAACATAAACATATTAAAGTGCCATCAATGTTTTAAACAGTTGTGTAGAGTTTTATTGTATTTATTTTTGAATGTGATGCGCATCAGATTTTTTGTGATACACATATCTTCCACATCCATTATATTATATTATTTTCTTTATTAAATACACTGAATCGATATAGCTTACAAGAAACACAATATTTTGGGAATTTTTGATGATCTTGTTTTTATAAATAGTTATATGTTATTTGTTTTTATCAAAAACATATGACACGATTTTAAGCATTCTATAAGTGTAGCAACATTTACATTTACCTAACATTTACATATAGCTCACATATACGATTTCAACGTTCGGCTAAATGAGTCTTTACTCTCTTTCATTTAGCCTCATCTTTTTTTTTAGGAGTAAGGGATAGTAATGAGGGGACAGATTAGGAAGGATGAGACGATAGACAGTTTTTTTTTGTAGCTATTTCAACCTTTTTTTTTACTTCGCCGGCTAATGTTTGCTACAGGGCCGTCGAAGGTGGGTGCTGTTACTCTGCTTTTAGTATATGATAGTGTCAGTCGCTGCCAATTATGTTCAGTGACTATGCATTCATCATTGAAAGGAGCTGGCAACAGCTAACACAACCACGCACTAATGCTGATCAGAAGAATTAAACTCAATATTTCATAACTCAGCGCGGGCTCGAACTCAGGACCCTCCGCTTCATAATCTCGTGTTCTACTACATTTGTGTAATATAACAAAACATTTAATATATGTGACCTGCTCTACGAAAAGGCACCTCAGCGCCGAAAAGAAGTTATTGAGAAAAACGCTACAATGGTGAATAAATCGGAGAAGAAAATAACAAAAAAAAAAAACTGGAAAAACTTCCTAAAAAATCAGACAAAGGTGAAAAGCAGCAAAATACAGAATAACCACCAGAAAAGCGTGTTAGGAGTAAAAAAGAGTAAAATTTTGATATTTTTGTACCTTTGATATTGAACTTTTTTTAAATTTAATATATTATATATATTATCTGTTTATATCACATGTTCTTTCCACGCTGTTTCAGCGATGACTAAATAAAACAACTAAATTAGTAACAGCAAATTTTTTCTGCCTGTGTGCATATCTTTTTCGCTCACTTACAAAACATTAGATTTATCTTGTGTACCTCTGCTCTAGTGGACGGTCAGAATAGGTCTACAGTTTAACAGTACTGTCTCTTAGTAGACAAATTCTGCAACCGCCTTAGGACACTAGAAGCAACCGTGCGTGGTCAAGGTGACCAAGACGAAACTCTAGATAATGCAAAAGGCTGTGGGAAAAGCAAACGTACAAACTGTTTAACAGTACTGTCGCCTAGGTTGTCGGTTCACCCCTACCACACTTTAGCTTTAGTGGGTCACAGGAATTGGTCTACAGTTTAACAGTACTGTCGCTTAGTAGACAAATTCTGCAACCGGCTTAGGACACTAAACCCCAGTTTTTGACTTCGTATTTAAGTACAAAATTAGTTAATTTTTCCATAAGCTTAAGTTGTGTTTAAATACACTTTCAGTTTTTCAGTCTAAAATTTATTTTGGTATTTAATTGTGACAAAAGTATGGTAGCACAATAAATGGCAAGAAAAATACTGAAAATGATCTAAGACAACTACCTTTTACAGACATTTTGTTTCAATGGGGGCTAATTCCGGGACTCGGAATTAAACCTTTTTATAGGTTTAAGAAACGTTTTAGAGTTTCCAAGGAAGCTTTTAACTATATTCTTGAGGAGTTAGAATTTGCTGGACATTTGACAACTGCCGTGCCACCAAAAATACAATTGGCCACCACTTTATTGCTTTTGGCTTCCGGAGGCTTTCAAAATACTGTAGGCAACGATTTTATTATTGGTATAAGTCAAAACGCACTTTCGAAAATAGTTTCAAGAGTTCTGGATGAAATGGAAATGAAACTGTGTCCAAAATTTATAAATTTCAGTACCGATAGTTGGGAGGAAACAAAAGAATTTTTTATGAAGAAGTAAAAGCTTCCAGGAGGTAAGTGTCATGTACAACTAATGTACATACATATACACACCTATGATAATGACTAACTACTTCTTTTTTTTTAGTCATTGGCTGCGTAGATGGAGTTCATTTTGGCTTACAAAAACCACCAAATGAGCATATGTTTTTCAATAGGAAAGGCCTTCATAGCCTTAATTCAATGGCTGTAAGCAAGGTATATAAATACAAGGTAGTGCCACTTGCTTTTATTAAATTTTAATAAGGATTTTTGAAGTTTATTTTTCTACATCATATTGAATATGACGTTGCCACATTATAAAAAAAAATTTTGTTTATTTGGAAATTTTTAAATAAAATCTGTAATACATATATATATATATATATATATATATATATATATATATATATATATATATATATATATATATATATACATATATGTATTTTAAATGAAATTTATTTGTTGGTGGTCAAGTAATGTCTCTATGCATTTCATTGGTGCTTTACCAAATCATCAGTAGACTTTAACCATGATTTGGTAAAGCACCAACGAAATGCATATAGGCATTGCTTGACCACCAACAAATAACTTTCATTTAAAATAGTGTTGTGACAACAATATGTCAAATAAAAAATTTCATATATATTGTTGTTTGCTTTTATTGACCTTTTCTTATATATGTATTTTAGAATGATTGAGCTCGAGGTCGTTTTTGTAAAAATCGTTATAATTTTTCTATTTTATTCGATATTTCGTCAACAATTTGTTGACATCATCAGGAATAACAATCGAAAATTAAAATTTTCTGTATAAATTGGTTTTGAAATATGACAAAAATTTTTTCGAATATATCTATGTTTTCAAAAATATTAACATAAAAACAAAAGCATATATACAGGCTTGTATATATTTATACATGTATACATCAATACATACATGAACGTATACATATATGCATACATGAACATACACAACTACATACAAACATATATACACACACATAGAGAGAGATACAAACACATATGCATGTACATACACATATGCACATACACACACATATATATGAATACATATATATAAATAACTAACATAATTACAAATTAATATATTAACATATATACAAATTTACATACATATGTATACAACTAAACATTTACAATATTTAAACTATTCAATCAACATTACAACAAGGATAAGAATTGATTACAGAATAGTGTATATAAATAACATATAAAAATAATGATATGATATAAATATATATACACATGCGCATGCATACACATATATACATATACACATATACATGTATACACGCATACACACACATACATACATACACATAAATGCATACATACATACATAGGAATAAATTCTTTAACCAATTAACATAAATAAACAAATTTTTTTTTTTTTATAAAAAATTTAAATTTTACTAACTAAATACCTATAATTCTGTGCTAATTTTTCTGTGTCTGCCTTAAAATTTATTCTTTGTGATAAAGGTGTGCGAATTATTTCTAACATTTCTAACATTAAGCGCCGATTATAATTATTATCTGTGTTTAATATTGAAACATTTTCAAAATCTGCAAAATGATATAATTCAGAACTATGAGAACATAAAGCAGTTTTTTGTGAATTCATGTGTCTATATTTTTGATCTGACTTATGACCTGTTATCCTAGTCTTTAATTTATTTTTAGTTGTACCAATATATATCTTATTACAATTTTCCTGACTATTCCCCTTGCAAGGTATTTTATAAATTACATTAGACCTATCCCACTTATCAATCTTATCTTTTGTTTTGCTAAATAGTCTTTTCATTGTATTATATGTCTTGTGAGCTATTCTATATTTCTCTGAATCGTAAATTTTAGATTTTACTAATCTTTCTGATATTCCAGATATATAAGTCAATGACTTATATGTCTTTTGCTGTGTAGTATTATTTATATTACCATTACCATTATTATTATTGTTGTTATTATTATTATTATTATTATTATTATTTGTATTGTTGTTAATATTGTTGTTATTATTATTATTGTTATTTGTTCTTCTATCTCTATATTGATGTATTAATTTAATTATTAAACTCTTTGGGAAATTATTATATTCTAAAATGTCTTTAATTTTATTTATATTATTTTTATGAAATACCTTATCACTAATATTTAAAACTCTTTCTATGAAATTCCTAGCCGTATTGATAATAATATGTCTTCTATGCTTAGAATAATAATTAATCATTCTGCCTGAGGCTGTAGGTTTCTGGTACCAATTTATTAATAATCTATTTCCTTTTCTAATAATTAATGTGTCTAAGTAAGGAAGTTTATTATCAAACTCTTTCTCAATAGTAAACTTTATATTAGAATTAAATTTGTTTAGTTCTGTTAACATATCATCAATTCCAGATGTAGGAATAATGCAAAACAAATCATCTACATATTTTGTCATTATTCTGGGTTTAAGATCAACTTTTTGAATTGCTCTATGTAATAATTCTTCCATTACAATATCTGCTATAATTGGTGATGCTGGTGATCCCATTGGAAGACCTTTTTGTTGTATATATATTCTGTTATTATATTGGAAATATCTATTATCATCTATACAAAATTTTAACATACGTAAAAATAAAGTTTTATTTATGTTAGTATATACTTTGATTGTATCCCATTTTTCTTTTATTGTATTTATTGCAAAAGATATAGGTATACTAGGAAATAGAGAAACCACATCAAAAGAAATTAAACTCTCATTATTAGATATATTCTGATCTCTGATTCTATCTACAAATTCCATTGAATTTTTAATGTTAAAAGTAGAATCTTTCGTAATATTTTTTAAAATATTTGTAATAAATCTGCACAATTCATATGAAGGAGAGTTAATAAAAGAACATATGGGTCTCAGTGGAAAATTCTCCTTATGTATTTTTGGTAATCCATATAAACGAGGAGCTACCGAAATATTTGTCTTAAGTTTATTCTTCTCACTACAATTGATAATATGTTTTTTAAACAATTCCTCAACTATTTCATTGTTGATCTTTTGAAATTTGGTCGTAGGGTCTCTATTAATTATATTATAATTCGTTCGATCTCCTACAATATTATTCATCCTAGAATCATAATCATGTTTATTAATCGCTACAGTAGCATTACCTTTATCTGCATCTATAATAAGTATATCATTATTTTTCTTTAAGAAAAGATCAGCTTTCCTTGCTTTGTTTAATATAAACTTATCTCTATTTGTTAATATTATTTTATTTAAATTGTTATCAATAATTGAAGTTAGTCTATTTCTAGCAATTTCTTGTTCTTCTCTTCCATTAATAGTTCGTACTAAATCTTCTCCCTCTGAAATCATTTTTAAAATAGGAATGTTACCTTTTTTAACAGGTAAAGCATGTTTTTGTCCAAGTGAAAGTATCCACTGAATGTCTTTAGGAATGTCTAAATTAGTAGTATTGACAAACCACTTCTTATTAAATTTTATATCTAATTCTTTTAACTGTATTTCTTCTAGTTTCTCAAATTTATTTCTATGTATTATATTTACCTTTTTCCTATATGAATTAGTCAGATTTTCTTCATAATACAAGAATTCAACAAACTCCTCTAAAGTAAAATATCCTTCTAAGTCCTTCATAATTATATCCTTTTTCCTTTGAAAATGCTTCAATAATTCATGTTTTTCCTTAATAGCTAATCTTAAAATGATTCTAGGATGAATAATATTGTAGGAGATCGAACGAATTATAATATAATTAATAGAGACCCTACGACCAAATTTCAAAAGATCAACAATGAAATAGTTGAGGAATTGTTTAAAAAACATATTATCAATTGTAGTGAGAAGAATAAACTTAAGACAAATATTTCGGTAGCTCCTCGTTTATATGGATTACCAAAAATACATAAGGAGAATTTTCCACTGAGACCCATATGTTCTTTTATTAACTCTCCTTCATATGAATTGTGCAGATTTATTACAAATATTTTAAAAAATATTACGAAAGATTCTACTTTTAACATTAAAAATTCAATGGAATTTGTAGATAGAATCAGAGATCAGAATATATCTAATAATGAGAGTTTAATTTCTTTTGATGTGGTTTCTCTATTTCCTAGTATACCTATATCTTTTGCAATAAATACAATAAAAGAAAAATGGGATACAATCAAAGTATATACTAACATAAATAAAACTTTATTTTTACGTATGTTAAAATTTTGTATAGATGATAATAGATATTTCCAATATAATAACAGAATATATATACAACAAAAAGGTCTTCCAATGGGATCACCAGCATCACCAATTATAGCAGATATTGTAATGGAAGAATTATTACATAGAGCAATTCAAAAAGTTGATCTTAAACCCAGAATAATGACAAAATATGTAGATGATTTGTTTTGCATTATTCCTACATCTGGAATTGATGATATGTTAACAGAACTAAACAAATTTAATTCTAATATAAAGTTTACTATTGAGAAAGAGTTTGATAATAAACTTCCTTACTTAGACACATTAATTATTAGAAAAGGAAATAGATTATTAATAAATTGGTACCAGAAACCTACAGCCTCAGGCAGAATGATTAATTATTATTCTAAGCATAGAAGACATATTATTATCAATACGGCTAGGAATTTCATAGAAAGAGTTTTAAATATTAGTGATAAGGTATTTCATAAAAATAATATAAATAAAATTAAAGACATTTTAGAATATAATAATTTCCCAAAGAGTTTAATAATTAAATTAATACATCAATATAGAGATAGAAGAACAAATAACAATAATAATAATAACAACAATATTAACAACAATACAAATAATAATAATAATAATAATAATAATAATAATAATAATAATAATAATAACAACAATAATAATAATGGTAATGGTAATATAAATAATACTACACAGCAAAAGACATATAAGTCATTGACTTATATATCTGGAATATCAGAAAGATTAGTAAAATCTAAAATTTACGATTCAGAGAAATATAGAATAGCTCACAAGACATATAATACAATGAAAAGACTATTTAGCAAAACAAAAGATAAGATTGATAAGTGGGATAGGTCTAATGTAATTTATAAAATACCTTGCAAGGGGAATAATCAGGAAAATTGTAATAAGATATATATTGGTACAACTAAAAATAAATTAAAGACTAGGATAACAGGTCATAAGTCAGATCAAAAATATAGACACATGAATTCACAAAAAACTGCTTTATGTTCTCATAGTTCTGAATTATATCATTTTGCAGATTTTGAAAATGTTTCAATATTAAACACAGATAATAATTATAATCGGCGCTTAATGTTAGAAATGTTAGAAATAATTCGCACACCTTTATCACAAAGAATAAATTTTAAGGCAGACACAGAAAAATTAGCACAGAATTATAGGTATTTAGTTAGTAAAATTTAAATTTTTTATAAAAAAAAAAAAAAAAAAAAAAATTTGTTTATTTATGTTAATTGGTTAAAGAATTTATTCCTATGTATGTATGTATGCATTTATGTGTATGTATGTATGTGTGTGTATGCGTGTATACATGTATATGTGTATATGTATATATGTGTATGCATGCGCATGTGTATATATATTTATATCATATCATTATTTTTATATGTTATTTATATACACTATTCTGTAATCAATTCTTATCCTTGTTGTAATGTTGATTGAATAGTTTAAATATTGTAAATGTTTAGTTGTATACATATGTATGTAAATTTGTATATATGTTAATATATTAATTTGTAATTATGTTAGTTATTTATATATATGTATTCATATATATGTGTGTGTATGTGCATATGTGTATGTACATGCATATGTGTTTGTATCTCTCTCTATGTGTGTGTATATATGTTTGTATGTAGTTGTGTATGTTCATGTATGCATATATGTATACGTTCATGTATGTATTGATGTATACATGTATAAATATATACAAGCCTGTATATATGCTTTTGTTTTTATGTTAATATTTTTGAAAACATAGATATATTCGAAAAAATTTTTGTCATATTTCAAAACCAATTTATACAGAAAATTTTCATTTTCGATTGTTATTCCTGATGATGTCAACAAATTGTTGACGAAATATCGAATAAAATAGAAAAATTATAACGATTTTTACAAAAACGACCTCGAGCTCAATCATTCTAAAATTTCATATATATGTACATATATAAGTTTTTCCATTTGTCTAGCAATTTCATTAATTAAATTGTATATACTAAACTTCATTCCTTGATCTCTAACTTATTTAAATTTCAAGGTGTCCAGTTCAGCAATTTCCAAAATAATGGCCTCTTTAGTACCAAGCCACATTTTCATGAGATCACGGACAAAGCACCATTATAATATATTATACCATGGTATTTAACTATTATTTTATCCCCTCTCTTTTAACATATTTCATTGTATTACCTCATTTTAAATTTAAACATACTGAACGTACAACATTGATAGAATATCCCGCTCAAAATCTCATTGTGAATCGTTTTTGCATATTGACCGAGAGAAAAATTTCATTTTGAGGTTTTGAACATAAACATTTTGCAATATTTTGCTAAAATAATTTAATAAAAGCTATATAAAATGTAAAGAATATAGAAAACTGACATCGATGCAATTAAAAATTTTAACAACTCAAATGAAAAGAAAAAAACGGGTAACTTAAAATGATATGGTAACTTAATTTTTATGGGAATGTCAGAATCCTTAAAATTGTCAGAAAATTATTTTAAATTTAATAGCTCACAGTGGCAGTACCTTGTTTTATTATACCATGGCTGTAAGTATATTTAATAATAACTATCGTAAATAAACCAATAATGATTTATTTGCAGATATGTGATCACAAGTATTTTTGGCTTTTAGGTAAGTTTCCTTAATTACCAAACAGAAAATATAATAAATATAAATAATTTCAAATTTCAAGGTGATTCTGGTTATCCGCTCGAAGCATAGCTAATTACACCTTTCCGAAGTCCACAAAAAGGATCGAGGGAATTACAATTTAATGACACTCATGCAAAAGCCAGATGTATAGTTGAAAGAACTATAGGCATATTAAAAGCCAGATGGAAAATTTTGTGTCACGACAAAAGAAGCAGATACACTCCTCAAAAAGATGCAAAATATTCCAATGTTTGCACCGCACTACATAATTTATGTATAAAATTTAAAGTGCCCAATTATGAGGATGTCCAGCAAACAAATATTGATGAAGCGGCTGTAAACTTTGACACTGAAACGGACACACAAATAACTAAAATAGGAAAGCAAATAAGAGATAATTGAAAAATTTTTGTTTCCAAACTAAATGTTGTACTGTCAATTTATATAAGTTCTTATTTATAAAAAATAAAACAACAAAAATTAAAATAATAATTTAAAACTAATTCATTTATAATTATTGTAAATTTTATTTAAGAACAAAAAACAGGAAAGTAAACTTTAATACGAAAAAAACAAGATTTTGCATAGATAAAACAATTTTAAAAATTAAAATTTCGCTTCCAGGGTTGGGAAATTGAATTTTTTTAATACATAAAAGTAACCAAAGAGGCAATTGACGTTGTTTTTTTTGCCAATAAAACTATTTTATATTTTAGGAAGAACAAAATTGGTATCAAAAACTTCCAAAAAAAGAAATCAAAATTTCGAATCCAGGGTTGGACAAGTGCAATATTTTATAGTTCATGAAGGTGACCAAAATGGTTGAAAATTGTACATTTTTCTTAAATAATACTACTTTATACCTCATGAAGAGTTGCATTAGTTAAAAATAAAACAAAAAAATTAAAATTTCACTTCCAGGGTTGGGAAGTTTAACGTTTTTTTGGTACATGCAATATATTGTAGTACATGAAAGTGACCAAAATGGTTACAAATTTTAAGTTTTTCTGAAATAAAACGACTTTATACCTAATGAAGACAAGGATTGGAAAAAAATTTTAATTTCGCTTCCAGAGCTGGGAATTTTAAATTGTTTTATACATAGAAGTAACCAAAAAGGCAACTAACGTCGGTTTTTTACTAATTAAAACTATTTTTTAGTTCAGAAAAAAAATTGTTATCAAAAATTATAAAAAAGTCAAAATTTAGATTCCAGAGCTGGATAACTGCAATATTTTGTAGTACATGAAAGTAACCAAAAAGGTTACAAATATCAATATTTTCTTAAATAAAACTATTTTATGCCTCATTAAGAGTTGCATTGGTAAAAAAAATTAAATTTCGTTTTCAGGGTTGGGAAATAGAAATATATAAAAGTAACCAAATGAGCAATTGACGTTGTTGTTTTTGCTAATTCAAACTATGTATTTTATAATTCTAGAAGAACAAAATTGGGATTAACGTCTGAAAAAATCAAAATTTTGACCCCAGGGTTGAACAAATAAAATATTTTATGGTAGGTGAAAGTGACCAAAAAGTTTAAAAATTTAAATTTTTTGTAAAGTAAAACTATTTTATATCTTTTAATTACACCTACTTCTGGTTTTAGCAAGAAAGAAAGAACAACTACATTTGTGAAGGGTATTTAAGATTCGGCACAGCCGAATATAGCAGTTTTACTTTTTTATTGTAGCAATGTTAATAAGTTTCTCACTTAGTTTGTGGGGATGTTTTTATACTGACGATCTTAGATTCTTTTTAGTTTACCTCCTTCAACACGTGTGGTAAACTTTATATTATCTGCTTTATCTTTCTCGCTCGAAGTGACCATGTAATAATCTGTGTTATTAAAAAGGGAACCTCTTCTATAGAGATAACAATATTGAGCGGATTATGGAACAACCTCCACTGTACAAAAGAGATTTATAATTGCTCAGAATGCAATTATAATTATTGGCTTAAATGGGGATGAAAAGAAACCAATTAATTTCTGGTTACGTTGGGAGTCTTTGTAGTGGATGCTTACCTTTTCCTTTAGCGGTAACTAGTACGCAGAAGACTTGTAGAGTTTTTTTTTGTTTTCTTCACAACGATTTTATTTATAAAAGATTAAACCTTTAGGAATTATTATAAATGTATACATGCAACAGTTTAGAATAAGTACAAATATGAGTTTTGAGTAAGAACAAATTCCAAAGTTTAGAGTAACTAAAAATTCCAAAAGTTGTGTCACCGAAGTGATTTCCTCGAAGGTTGGTTGGTAAGTAAAAATTCAATAGTTAAAAGGTAAGTAAGATGGCAAGATATACATTAAAAATGTCGTTTGCTCTTTTCAAAGTGTAGATATAAGTCAATTCAAATATAAAATTCATTAGTTGGAACCCTGACCGACAATCTTAATAAAAATATATTAGAATATAAGCAACTTAGGTGTTGTTTAGTGTGCGATCTTGATTGGAAATTATATATATACATATAATTTATATTATTATTATATATATATATATATATATATATATATATATATAATTATATATATATATATATATATATATATATATATATATATATATATACATATATATATATATATATATATATATATATATATATATATGTAATTATATACATTTACGTTTTGTTCCCAAATCATGTTCGGGACAAACAGTTACTCAATATTTTAGTGCACATACTCGCTTACTACATATAATAACACAAACTATCTATAACACTTAATTTTCGTTTTGTCCTTCCAGGACATAAGGTTAATCTATATATTAAAATTTGTCGCTTATGATCTAAATATAAACAAATTGAAATTAATTACAGATATAGATCTACTTTTTGTACCCAAAACGAGCAATGGAGCAAAAAGTTAACCCATATTGTATTACACGTATTTATAACATATATAAAAACTCTATTTTGTCTTCCGGGCCAAAAACTAAGTCCATATTTATTGTTATACCCTTCACAAACAAGTGAGAGGGTGTATATAGGTTTGTCATTCCGTGTGTAATTTCTTCGATATCAATATGGGATCCCATAGAGTATATATATTATGGATCCTTATGAACAGCGATGACGATTGAGCGATGTCCGTCTGTAGGTGAAATCGGTTTTTCCAAGCCTCCAGAAGAGCTAGAGACTTCGTTCTTGAACCGTTAGATTGGAAATGAACTTAAATAGGGTGGTATTGAAATCCTGAAGGATTCGATGTACGGTTCATATAAAGAGGAAAAATATTTAAGGATTTAAAGATAAGCAAAAATTGTATATTTCATAATAATTGTTATTGGATAAAAAATAATGAAACTAGAATAGAAACACTAACTCATGACACAATTTTGATTGTTAATGCAAAAAAATACAGAACTTCATCATAATTGTAATAATAAAAGGAACATAGAATTAAATAAAAATTATATCATTACGTTTAATAATTGCACGATAAACATCGAAAATAATATCTACTCAAATGAAAAACTAGAATTTAACGATAAGATTGTGGAACCGCCAACATTCAGAAAGAGTTTCACTCGGAAATTAACATTTAACGAGAGAGTATTAGGACATTTCCAAAATATTAAAGAAGTTAAGGAAATAAAATTTAAAAACGAAGTAATATTATATAGTGCTCCAATTGTTATGATATTCTTAATAGTTGTAGTAATATTGGCAATAATAATATACACAAAAAAAAGAGAAACGGTTGTTGTAAACGAGAGAATTCGGGAGAATCCTTTATCTAACGGGGGAGGAGTTACATATGTAATTCCACAACCACCCCTCGTGGATTCTAGCGATATCTCGGGAATAATTTTAAAATACTTAAACCAACATTCATAACTTTAATATTTACAAAAAGTGAACGACACTAGAAAAATATAAGTGCCGTTGCCTCAAGTTTTGAAATACATAAAAAAAAACAACCAAACATACATACAACCAAACACATATCGAATTTCACTTTAAATTTAAATAACTAGCATATTTTTAAGCAAAGGCATCGACACAAAACAAAGTGTCATTGCACCATAAAAATTAAAGAAAATAAACTAAACCTTAAAATTTTATTACTTAAGTATAATTTTTAAGCCAAGGCATTGACATGAAACAAAGTGTCGTTGCACAATAAAATTCTAAATAAACAAAAAGAAAATAACCAAACACATCGATACAAAATTTTACGATCGATTTTGCTTGGTAAGAATTTTTAAATGTAAGAAAACGAAAATAAATTCTGGATAGTTGTTAAAAAGTTTTTAGAAAATAATTTAGTCTTAAGATTCATTTAATAAAGCGAAGACGCAAAAATAAAAATTCAAACAGTGTTTTCCTTTAAACAAATAACTCGCGCGATAGGAAAAGAAATTCTGCTTGTGCAGCCCATTCTCTTGTTGAAACATGTACACTATAAACAACAAATTGTTTCTCTCGCGCTCTTTGACTTTCTTCAAATAAATTATGGGTAGCAGGAATGGATAACGCATGTATATCATTTGTTAATGCGTTAGCTTGTTAGTCTGTCAGTTCGCTAGTTTGAAAATAATCTTGTTTCTAAATATATTTCCACTTCTAACTAGCGTAGACAGAATTTTTTCTCCTACACAAACGTTTACACAAATGTTTATGTGTTGAATTATTGTCAAATTTCATTTCATATGAAAACTAAGACTTTATAGACTTTTCCAACTCTTTTCAGTTGTTTCGCTGTTTTCAATACAATGTATATATGTTTATGTAGTGGTGCGTAACACTGAACTAAAATGATGAATCCTAAAATGTATGGTATATGTCCGATCAACACATAATCAAATGCATAGTTTACGATTCAGTTCATTTTGATTAATTTTCAGTGGGCCACCTGTCGAAAATTGGTCATACTAATTTAAAAACCTTCGTCGACTTATACGCAACAACTTTGCTAAAGATACGATTCAACACATTTTAAAATTTGCAACCATTTTGGTCATTTTCATGTACTACAATATATTGCATGTACCAAAAAACTTTAAACTTCCCAACCCTGGAAGTGAAATTTTAATTTTTTGTTTGTTTTATTTGTAACCAATGCAACTCTTCATGAGGAATAAAGTAATATTATTTAAGAAAAATTTACAATTTTCAACCATTTTGGTTACCTTCATGAACTATAAAATATTGCACTTGTCCATCCCTGGATTCGAAATTTTAATTTTTTTTGAATACCAATATTGTTCTTCCTAAAATATAAAATAGTTTTAGATAGAAAAAATTAAAAACAACGTCAATTGCATTTTTGGTTACTTGTATGTATGCAAAAATTTCAATTTCCCAACCCTGGAAGCGAAATTTTAATTTTTAACATTTTTTTATCAATGTAAATCTTCATGAGGTATAAGGTAGTTTTGTTTAAGAAAAACTGAAATTTTGTAACCAGTTTGGTTATTACATGTACTACAAAATATTGCATGTACCAAAAATAATTTAATTTTCCAAACCCTGGAAGCGAAATTTCAATTTTTATTTATTTTTTATCAGTGCAACGCTTCATGAGGTATAAAGTAATATTTTTTTATAAAAAATACAAAGTAATATTTTTTTATAAAAAATACAAAGTAATATTTTTTTAGAAAACATGTACTATTACATATTGCACTTGTCCGTCCGTGGATTCGAAATTTTATTTTTTATTCTTGAATTTTTGATACCAATTTTGTTCTTCCTAAATTATAAGACAGGCTTCATTAGGAAAAAACAAAAAAAAAACAACATCAGTTGCCTGTTTGATTACTTTCATGTACGAAAAAAAAGCAATTTCCCACCCCTGGAAGCAAAATTTGAATTAAATAAATTTTTTTGGCCAATGCAAATCTTCATGACGTATAAACAGGTTTTGTAAAAGAAAAACTTAAAATTTTTAACAATTTTAGTTACTACATGTACTACAAAATACGGAATGGGCCAAAAATTTTTTTTTTTAATATTCCATCCCTGGAAAATTTTTTTTCTTTTTTAATAATTTACAAACATTAAAAATAATAGATTTTTGGTATAAATTTTGCGTCGAGAAACTGGTGTAAGCTTCCCAGCTCTGGAACCATACTTCGGATCTTTCTGAATTTCAATAGCACTCTATTTAAGTTCATTTCCAACGAACGGTCCAAGAACGAAATCTCTAGCACTTCTGGGGACGTGAGAAACCCGATTTCACGTACAGACAGACGGACATCGCTCAATCGTCATCGCTATTCATAAGGATCCAGAATATATATATATACTTTATGGGGTCCCATGTGCATATCGAAGAAATTACACACGGAATGGCAAACCTATATATACCCTTTCACTTTTTTGTGAAGGGTATAATAAAGTTCTTATGTTACATACAGTGATGACTGTAAGTATGTTATTTATAGTGATGGGCATAAGTGTACACACACTTCAGTAGTCAACAAAAAAAGTACCACATGGAATTTCTTTCAAATTCTGAAATACTTATATTCTAGTATAATAATCCCAAATTTGCAAGTTTAGCAGCAACACATCTTTTTGAATATATCCGATTTTGTTTTTTAAAGTTGGTATACATATCTATGTATCAATTGCCACAAGTAGAAAAACCTTATATCAAAATATTGTATCTTTACAGGGGAAGGCAAAAACATAACAGAAACTATATTGACCGTAATAGAAACTTTAGTTAACATATGTTTGTAAAATCGTTATTTTTGATACTGAACTAAATTTTTGTGACGAATGTGAGAAATGTATTAGAATCTCTGAAAAGTAAAAGTATGAGTTAGGGCCTTTCTGCTTGAGTGTGTGTTTTCTTCATTCAAGTCTTGTATTAAGTAGCTGCAGCTCTTTTTCTTTTATTAATAATTTAACGTTATTTTTATACCCTCCAAAAAAGAATTTGGAGGGTATATTCAATTTGTCATTGCGTTTGTAACGCATCGAAATATTCATCTCAGACCCCATGAAGTATATATATATTATTGATCAGTGATGAAATCTAAGACGATGTGAGCACGTCCGTCTGTGGAAATTACGATTCAGTCTAAACGAAGAGAGCTAGGCTTTTGAAATTTGGTATAAATATATTTTGAAACTTAGAGCAGGTTAAGTTCGGAGATGGGCTAAATCGGGCAAGAGGGAAAAAAGGTCCCTTAAGAAGAACTAAACCAACCCAGAAAAACAACATAATTTTTAAAGTTTTTTGGTTATTTAGTTAAGCAAATGATATATTTTTATGTCAAATACGGTCCAACGCCTTAAACTTGGAGCCATAAAATAAAATAAAAATTATTTTTGAATCCCGCCCACTTTAGTGGGCGTTATCAGAAGAAGACTTACATTTTGATAAAAATGATCGACAGAGCAAAAATTATGAATGTATTTGGAATGAAATTCTCTTAATTTGAAAGCACCGTTATATTTTATTGTAAAATCTATAATGAAGTTGATGTTAATAGTTGAATTATGTCATTGAATATCTATTTGCAGTAGTGGGTAGAGTTGTGCTTTTTAGCTCAGTGAGCTGAGCGCTCACTTTAGCTCAGCTCAGTTTACTGAGCTAGTTCATTTATTAGCTCAGTAGCTCAGTAGCTCAGTTATAATGATACACCAAGGATGATTAAAGACGTTGTAACCATATTTATTAAAGATGGCAAAAACGATGAGAATAATTTCGTGGAGTTTCAGAGACAAATATAATCCAATATTGCATTTAATATATTTAAAATCAATTTGAAGAGGTGGACTATGAACTAAATATATATATATATATATATATATATATATATATATATATATATAAATATATATACATACATATATATATATATATATATATATATATATATATATATATAAATATATATATATATATATATATATATATAAATATATATATATATATATATATATATATATATATATATGTATATATATATATATATATATATATATATATATATATATATATATATACATATATATATTTATATATATATATATATGTATATACATATATATATATATATATATATATATATATATATATATATATATATATATATATAGTATATATATACATATATATATATATATATATATAT
Organism: Linnaemya tessellans; assembly: GCA_951800035.1. Lineage (NCBI taxonomy): Eukaryota > Metazoa > Arthropoda > Insecta > Diptera > Tachinidae > Linnaemya > Linnaemya tessellans. The sequence continues at coordinate 61,118,670 of OX637533.1, forward strand.
ATATATGTATATATACATATATATATATATATATATATATGTATGTATATATTTTAAAAGAAAAAAAAAAAAAATATATATATATATATGTGTATATATGTATATAAATATGTATATATATATATATATATATATATAGATACATATATATATATATATATATATATATATAGATACATATATATATATACATATATATATTTATATATGTATAAATACATAAATATATATATATATATATATACATATCTATATATATATATATATATATATATATATGTATATATATATATATCCATATATATATACATGTCTATATATATATATATATACATATATATATATATATACATATCTATATATATATATATATATATATATATATGCATATCTATATATATATATATATATATATATATATATCTATATACATATATATATATATATATATATATATATAAATATATATATATATATATATATATATATATATATATATATATATATGTATATATATATATGTATATATAGATATATATATATATATATATATATATATATATATATATATATATATATATCTATATATACATACTACCACTGAAAAGGGAAGATGGACTTATTCATTAATACCCGACATCAGATTATGGCTGACTAGGAAACATGGTGATCTGAACTATTACCTAACACAGTTCTTGTCTGGACATGGTTGCTTTAGGTCATATCTATTTCGTTTTAAGCACGACGACTCTCCGTTCTGTCCACACTGTGGTGGGAATGTGGTTGAGGATGCTGAGCATGTCGTCTTTGTCTGCTTACGATTCAGCAACTGGAGGTCGTATTTAGAGGAAGGTTTGGGGCGTACGATCAGCCCGGAGAATATTATTCCGACCATGCTGGAATCCTTATTGAATTGGACCAGAGTGTGTAGTTTTGTACAGCTTGTTCTAATAGAACTTCGCAGATTAGCACAGATTCGTAGGAGAGTTAGTACGTCTTAGGATTCGTTAGCTACTGACGATTAAATATGCGCATCAGTTCCGAACCTCCTTACCTAGGAACTAAGGAGGACGTAGGAATAATACTGATAATACTACCCACCCTGATGAAATGCCAAAGCTGTCCCAGGGTGGTGCTAGTGAAGTTGTCGTGGGGCCACTATTGATAGTTGCTATCATTACGTCCATAAAAAAAAAAAAAAATATATACATACTATATATATATATATATATATATATATATCAGTATATATATATATATATATATATATATATATATATATATATCAGTATATATATTTATATATATATATATATACATATATATATATATATATATATAAGTATAAATATTTATACTTATATATATATATATATATATAAATATATATATATATATATATATATATATATATATGTATATATAGATGTATATATATTTATATATATATATATATATATATATATATATATATATATGTATATATATATTTATAATAAAACCGTTTTCATGTACTGGTATTTTTCAAAACATGGTTTCATCGCACCAGTTTTATTTGTAAAAAAATTTCTATGCATAAAGATTGGTTCTGTAGACATGCCACAATAACATATTCAATGACGTATTTATAATTCTCTGGCAGCATATTAAAAAACTGTGGTATCATTACAATTATGACAGAAATTATCAAAACCGCTCAGCTCTGAAGCAAAAGCGCTCTGAAACAAAAGATCTCTGAAACAAAAGAGCTCTGAAACAAAAGCGCTCAGACACAAAAGCGCTCAGTACTGAGCTAAAATCATCTATTAGTAGTAGTGAGCGCTCATTTCGCTCAGCTCACTGAAAAGTTCTAAACACATAGACGACAGCAGACTTCACAACTTCACGACTTCAAATGCTACCGACTTCAAATGCTGCTATGAAGTCAGCTTCATAATTATTTTGAAGACAGCAACAACATAACAACAGGGATGCCGGATATATATTTTATAATAAACAAAATTAAAGTTATTGATAAAAAATGTAATAATATCACGAAAAACTATAAAAACACATAAATTTATTTCTATATTGTATATTTGTAATGTTCTTTTATGTTTAATATTAAAAAAAACGTTGTTGTTCTTATTTTTCCAATTTATATACATAATGGCAACACTATATTTGTTTGTTGCTGCCCGTCAAAATAGAAAATAGCCTAAGTTGGCAGCTGCAGCAAATGCTGTTGTGCAGCCCTGCTGCTGTGCTGCCCTCAAAATAATCGCTTTCATTTAAACACATGGAGTTTATTTTTGACATATTGCTGCTTGCTGTCTGCTGTCGTCTATGTGTTTAGAGCTAAACGTTCAATTGAACTAGCTCATAGCTCAGTGACACAGCTCTAGTAGTGGGTTCAATGTAAAATTTTTGATTATAAAGTTATGAATTATCTAATTTCGTGTTGAATATGAAGTCAGCTAATAAGAAAATTATTCCAGATATTGAAAAACATTTTCAAACGGGAAAATCAACTTGAGAAGTTGCAAAGGATTTAAAAATTTCAGTCGCAAGCAATGAAAATTAAGAAAAATATAAATTTAATCACTCAACATACAAATGCCACGATCCTTATTAATTGGAGCAAGAGAGCCGAAAGATGCAAAAGCATACAATGTAGAGGTAGCTTATGGAATGTACGACGAGCAATTAAAGAAGTTGGTTGTATTAAAGCTCGTCAAATTGTAAATTGCATTTGTATGCTATTTACTTTGAACTGCGAAAGCAATTCTTTTGGCATCGCATTACAGAGTAACCCCCCGGACCAGCGATGATTAGAAACAAGTTCTGTGGTCAGATGATTGTAAACTTAACCGTTTTAATTCAGATGTCATTAACTATTTCTGGTCTAGTACGTGAAAAGCTACGCAGCAACATCAGGTGGTGGAGACGGTAAAACTCGGTGATGGTTCAATTATGGTATGATGATGTTTTTCAGAATTTGGTTTTGGTGGAATGTGTAACGAAGAAAGAAATGTATCTTAACATTCTTTATGAAAATTTACCCGTTGCAATAGGTCAAATGGATTTTGCTGAAGAGAAAATTATCCTTCAGCAAAATAATGACCCCAAACACTTTTCTGAACTAGTGCGAAATCGTTATGAAACGAGATATTGCAAACGATGACATGGCTCTGATCTCAATCCGATCGAAAATCTGTGGGCGATTGTGAAACGACGACTGGGAAGTTAAACGCATAGAAACATGTGGGAAGTTAAACGCATAGAAACATGTCAAAATTTAATCAGAAGCTTACCAACTCAGCAGTTTTAAAAAGCAAAGGAGGATTTACGAATTATTAGCTAGGAAGTTTTCATCAAGAGTGCAGAACTGAAAACTTCTGAGCATAAAATTAAGCCTAATGTTCGAGTTTTTATAAATTTTTTTAATCCAATATATTCTTGCTGCTAATTTTTTAATAATATAATAAAATATATCTATATATATAATAAGTTGCCCTTGTTCGTGATTTTATAACTCCAGCACCACTCAACCGATAATCAAACGAGTACATGCATTGGAAAAGTCTATTTTCAATGATGGTTTATAAAAAAACATCGAAAAATTTCTACGTATATGCGTCTTTTCCCAATATAAAATGTATTTTTTTTTTATGAGAATTACATACTGTCGGTATAAGGTTCTGCTTGCTCCCGTCATTTGACTTATTTAATTTCTGCGTATTGATTGATTGCCATTTAAGTTTACAGTGCGAGCATTGACATTTCTTAATTACTGATTTGTAATCTTTCAGTTACAATTAAAATCTTTTGCATCAAGAAAACAATTTAAAAAATTATTCAACAATCTATTCCTTCTAGAAAATGTAATTTTTAATACAAAGACGTAAACGTTTATTATTGTATTGTCCAGCAACGCGGGCAGGGTTACTCTAGTATATATAAATATATATATATATATATATATATATATGTATGTATATATATATATATATATATATATATATATATATATACATAAATATATAAGTATGTATATATATCTAAATCTAAATATATATATACATATATATATATATATATATATATACATACATACATAGATATATAAGTATGTATATATATCTAAATCTAAATATATATATATATATATATATATATATATATATATATATATATATATATATATATTAGGGTGACATTAATTTTCAAAAGTTTGATTTTACCAAGTCTCATCCCCCCCAAAATCGGTTCAGTTTTATGAAAAAAAATACAAAAAAATTTCATAGCGATAAGTTGAGATTTGGGCGTGCGCCCGCCCTTCAAAGTTTTATACGAGCCTTAACGTATGAACTATATTGATATTTTGTTCATATATATATTTTTTTTATTTAAATTGTTTTACAAGAAAGTAGAAAAAATTCTATATTCATTTTTTATAAAATGTTTATTAAAATTAAAGTACTTTTGATATAGTCGATTTATTTGAATTTGGGAAACGTTTGCGATAGTCCGTCACAACTTGCAAAAGAAATTGTGTTTTTTCTTCGTTTTTAGTCAGAAGTTTATTGTAATCTTCTATTAATTTAACTCCTCTTTCTGCCACATCATTTACTACTTTTAATTTGTTTAGATATACAAATGCACTTTGATAGCATTCATGGGTTGGCCATATTGAAGGGTCTAATTCCAAAAAAGATTCATCAATATTAAATCTTTCGAAAAATCTTGCTGTTGTGGAAGAAACAAATTGTTCAAGTCCATTATCAATTACATCTGCAATTCTTTCTTTTTTTAAAATCACCCGTTTTATTATTTTTGCATTTTCATTTTGCAAAGCAGCTTTCGTTTTTTTTTGTGTCAGCAGAAATATTATTGTCAAAGAAAGCAAATGCTATAGATTCTGAGCCTAAGTACCATAGATGATTTAAAAACTTTTTTATAGATACCTGCGATATAAGTATCTGTATCAATTTTTTCGAAATTATGAAGTCTACTTAAAAATGTAAAGTCCGTATTTGGTGCTTTTATGGCTGAAGGAGCAGAAAACCAAGCCTCTATGTATATTTGGATTATAAAAATACAAATTTTACGCAATCCTGCCAGTTGAATCTCTGATAAAGCAAATTCCTTCCGCAACAAAAATATTTTCAAGCTATAAATGGCTTTTGCCATCCACCGTGCATGATGAAAAGCTCCTGGTGATCTTATCATTACGCTTGCTTTGAACTTGTTCAATTTTTTGCCAAGAAACATCAGGACAAGCTCCAAAAGCTCTTTATAATCTTCTCTAGGCTGCTTCTCACTCAAAACATTATTTACAAAATTTATTATTCTGGTTTTTGACCCTTGCAAATGATACATAGCTAATTCATCTTGAATTCCAGCCTGCCAATTGTTGATATTCAAATTGTTCCACGATTTTTTAAAATTTTCAAATAATTTTACGAAGGGACTTGTACTGCAGTCAAATTTGGTTTCAAAAACACTTTTCAACCAAAAAAGTTCTCTATTCAAGGATTTTTCAAGTAACGTGCATGTACCTTTTAAGCGCCCAGTATTGCCCGCAGTAGTATCGAACACAATGCATTTAATTTCTCTTTGTAGACCCCATTTGGAACTACAATTATAAACAGCATCGGCTTGTTCTGTTCCTGAACCACATTTCATTGCAGGTATTTCCAACAACTGTTCCATCTCTCCACTAGATATGACTATAGGAAGTCTATCAACATTTGCATTGCCCGTTAATGCTGGTAAAAGTTTACCATCCCAATGTAATGTTATAATGTCTTGCTTATTCAATTTAAAATTCTTTTGTAGTTCCAACGCTCTTTTCTTACGCATTTTTTCTCTTGCCATATGAATTGAAGATCTATTAATGGTGTAGTCAGCAATGTCTTTTCCTAATGATTGCAATACAGCAGAAATAATGTGAACAGCATTTCTGTTACTTATTTTGCAATAATCTAATGCAATAGCTAATTTTGGAGTAATAATTGTTTGTTTTACTCTTACATTTTTTGAGCGAACTTTAACAGTTTCATCATGGGACTCTGTGGCTTGAAAACTTTGATCACTTTCAGATGATGACTGAAATTGCACGGTTTCACCTTGAACATAAAAAAAATTACCTCTATTATAGAAAAGTTCATTAATAATCTAAGTTCATTATTAATCTTACTTATAATATTTTGTTCACGTTTATTACGTTCAACTCGCTTTAACTTAATCTGTTCGCGGTGTTCAGCTTGAATCTCCATTTGAAGTGTCTTATAATCAATTCCGTACATATGTCCTGGTCGACCTTCCTGCCTCTGGCTTATCAAGAATGCTTTATCTTCCTCCACAGTTATTAATTCTAAGGCATTTGCATGCGCCACGTCAAAAATTTGTTCTAAACTTTCAACCCAGGTCTTTTCTTTGTTTTTCTGGTTATCTGTATTTCTTCCACAACTTTTTTTTAAATTCGTCCATTCTGTATGTAATTTTTCCAGTTTTGCAATGCAATGTTGCTTTTCTCTTGTGGGTATGCGCGCTTTTTCCCAAAAAATTAAAAGTTCTTCAATAACTAACTTAGCACTTTCTCGCAAACTCATATTAGGTGCGTTTGTTTACTTTTACAGTAAAATGCAGTAAATGAGTAATTACTGAGCAAACTGAAAAAGTTACTCTCAAAAGAAGCTGTTGTTCAAAAAAGTACGCGAACGGAAAATTTGTAAAAATTCGTAAGATTAAGGAAACAGCTGACTGCTTATAAATGTAGTGTTGAAAAATATTTACACTTTTGACTACGTAACTCTTTTTCTTGTTGGTACTCGATGCAATACTTTTTATAACACGAAGATTTTAAGAAAATGTAATAAATTGTTTTATGTAATATTTCCCCTATTAATTATTTTTATTTTATTTGCTTCTGGTGATATGTGTCCGGTTAAATTTATTAAGAAATACATGATTATTTGATTTTGGTACTGATTACTTTAAAATCAAGTGCAGTGCTAAATAACCAAATACTTAAAACTTTCACAACTCCAAAGAATTAAAATAAAGCATTATAATAATTATAACTAAATGATTTCTATAACACTTGTTTCAACAAACAAATAATTTAGTTCAACAATAATAATTTAGTAATAATTATCCACTTTTTTATTTTGTTTCAGTATTCTTTAAATTTTTCTTTTTTTAAGTACTTTTTTCACAAGTTTTATACTTTTTGTTTGCTTAATTTTATTTGTTTACCTTTTTGAATCATATGTTTTTTTGTTTTGCTAAATTTTACTGGCAAAAATTTCTGCAGTAAAAATTTGTAAATACTCAGTCATGAACTGTCACTTTACTCTCTCATTTTGTGTTCTCATTTACTGTATTTTGGGTAAACGAACGCAATTTAGTAAAATGCAGTAAAGTTCAGTAATAATTTGTAAAAACTTTTGCGTACTCGAACGCACTTATTTACAACACGCCAATTAAAAAACAACACCTTTATTACTTCTTTTTTTGAAGGTAACTTGGAACCCGTAAGTTGATTAGAAACATAGCCAATCAAATAATATTTTTCGCGTAATGATCTTGAACTCATTTTAGTAATCTTATTTTGTCAGAACAATAGGAAAGAATAAACTCGAATGAATTAATCATGAAATAAATCAAAATATTTGCTACGTTTCTTTTGCTTCAATGGAAAATACCGGTACTTGCTTTTTGTTAACATTATTGCTTGCTCATTTTTTGCGTATTTAACATAAAAATAATTTTTGTTTTTTTCATGTGTTGCACAAAATTTTTTTCCATTGAATGGCAGACGTCATATATACAAGTCGCGTTTATAACGTTTATTTTAGGGTGGAGGGGGCTATAAATGATTTGATATCTTGCTGCCTTTTAAGTAGAATTAAATTAAATAATTTAAAAATCAAACTTACAACTTATAATAACACCATTTTAGGCTCAAAAGACATTTTAAAAATATATGACCAAAATATCAATATAGTTCATACTGTAAGGCTCATATAAAACTTTCAAGGGCGTGCGCACGCCCAAAACTTAACTTATCGCTATGACATTTTTTTTCTAATTTTTTTTCATAAAACAGAACCGATTTGGGGGGTGAGACTTAAAAAATTTGATAAAAAAATTTTTCCATATAACAGAATGTCACGCTAATATATATATATATATATATATATATATATATATATATATATATATATATATATATATATATATATATATTGCATATATATATATATATATATATATATATATATATATATATGTGTACATAGATATATAAGTATATACATATATCTATATATATACCCTACAAGAACACTACCGAACATTTGACTAGTCATTTGTTTGATAGTGCTGAGGGCTTAATACCTCATTGCCTACACAAAACTTGCTATCATTTTCTTAAGGACAATATGAAAAAACTGATGTATACAATTATATACATGTAAGCTTGCATCCCTGTCGTACTTATTAATTCTGTCGACATAAGAAAATATAGCTCAACTGCTCACTCTAGTGCTATTTTGTATCAGTATGTAGACACATATCGCTTATCAGTTGATTGCTCAGTACTGAAGAATCAAATGACTACTCAAACCTGACAACTCTATTATGTTTTGTTTATATTTGTCAGAGCAAATTAAAAAACAATTATCAAATTTAATTCAAAATATAATATTAATTATTTACAATAAAAAGATATTTACAAATAAAAAATTTAAAAAGTAAAAACAGCACTTAACAGCTACTTCTTGACTTAATCGCATTGTGCAAAGGGATGAAAATACCTAAAATGAAGGTTAGGTTAGGTTAGAGGGCCGGTGTCCCTGGCGGGACAATCCACTTGGGTCCGTCGATATTGGTCCCTTTGTGATGCCCTTAAGCAGAGGACCTCCTAAGGGATGTCCTCCGCCGTTTCAAACCATCCTGTACCCCTGAGGAAGGATTATACCCCTGAAAGCTCCATGTTTGCCAGGCTGACAGGAATCGGGAGCCCAGCGCCACTGCCCTTGCATTTGCAAGGGCAGGACACTGACACAGAAAATGGAGGACAGTCTCCTCCTCCTCTTCATCATTGCAGCTTCTGCAATAGTCGTTGTATGTAAGACCCATCCTTCTCGCATGAGTCCCAAAGCTACAGTGTCCTGTCAGAACAGTCACCAGTTGACGCATGCGCGCCTTGTCAAACTTGAGAAGGTCGCGTGTTCTGCGCAAATCATAGTGGGCCACGTGGCCCTTGCCACAGGACAGTTAGCCACGCTTCCCCACCTAAGTTGAGCTAGTTTGTATGATTCGCTTTGAATCAGAAACTTGCATCGCGATAATGGAATGCCAGTAAAGTGACTGATCATTGAACTGTTCAATTCAGTCCCCTGTCTGGCAATCTCATCCGCAGTATGGTTGCCTGGACATCCAGAATGTCCCGGCACCCAAACAAGTATGACCCTCGAATGTCTCGCTATCTCGTTGATAGACAGTCGGCATTCGACCACAGTTTTCGATGTACTGTACACACCACTAATAGCAGAGATGGCTGCTTTGCTATCGGTAACAATGAAGATATCATTCGATATCCTATAGTACCTCAGCCATCTCGCTGCCCGAGTAATAGCAGAGATTTCGGCTTGCAAGACAGTACAACCGTCTTGGAGCCGGAATGGAGATCTTACATTGAAGTTCTCCACATAGAAGCCTCCGCCCGTTCTTGTTCCCCTTTTGGATCCGTCAGTGAAAACTCTAACTGAATCCTCGGGAAAGGAAAGTCTGTCCACTTGTTCCCTGTCAACGACAATGGAACGGAAAAGTCCACCAAAGAAGGGTCTTGGTACACAATAGTCAATGTTGGCATGGATTTCCGAGTGCTCTCTTAAAATCCTAGCATGCCCATAGTCAGTCCTAGTCCATGGACATACCGTATTCAACCTGACCGCAGAGAATAGAGCCAATTGTCTGGCCAGAATGTCAACCGGGAGCCAATTTAGCATTGCAAAAATTGCTCCCGTTGGTGTAGATCGTAGTGCGTCTGTCTTCAGTCTCGCTACGACCCGAAAGACTTTTTCAAAGGTCCTGCGATGAGCCTGCTTGTCCATCGTATTCCACCATACCACCACCCCGTAAAAGAGTACTGGTTTAATAACAGCCTCAAGGATCCAATTGATCCCCTTAGGGTTGATACCCCATTTGGAGCCTACTGCCCTTTTGCATGTATAAATAGCCACTAAGGCCTTATTCGCTCCCGCCTGTATGTTCTGATTCCATGATAGCTTACTATCCAGAATCACACCCAGGCACTTGGCGGTTTTAGAAAGTTTCAAGGAGGTGCCGTTAATCTTTGGGTGTGCAAAGCTATCGGTCTTGTACCTCCTAGTGAAGAGCACCAACTCAATCTTGGCTGGGTTGATGCCGAGCCCACAGCTGACACTCCACCTACTCAGCAGAGTCAGCGCAGACTCCATACACTGAGATATGGTATCCAAGTGCTTACCCGATATCGCCACCGCTACGTCATCCGCGTACGCGACAGTCATAATCTGTCTGCGTTCTAGACTTAGCAAAAGCGAATTAATGGTCAGGTTCCACAACAGAGGTGACAGAACACCTCCCTGTGGAGTGCCCCGATAGACTGCCCTATATTCAGTGACATCCCCAATCGAGGCCCTGACTACCCTGAAAGTTAGTAAATTTCTAACAAACCGGCATAAATTGTTATCAATCCCAACTGCTACCATCCCATTGATGATGGAGTCGGGGTTGACATAGTTGAAAGCACCTTCTATGTCCAGAAAAGCCCCCATAGTAAATTCCTTATACTCAAGAGATTTTTCTATGTGACCCACTAGAGAATGTAGTGCCGTCTCCACAGATTTGCCTTTAGTGTAGGCGTGCTGTGATTTAGAGAGAAGCTCATTCGGAATGGTCATTCTCAGATGAATATCAATTACCCTTTCTAAAGTTTTGAGTAAAAAAGAAGTAAGACTTATCGATCTGAAGTCCTTAGGCTTGGTGTGCGACGTCTTACCCCCTTCGGGATAAAGACAACCTTGCACATGCGCCAAAATATAGGTATATATGCCCTCCTAAGGCATTCACTGTAAATTACCGTGAGCCAAGGTAGGACAATGTCCGCATTTCTCTGTAGATCCGCTGGAATTATTTCATCTGGTCCCGGAGATTTGAACGGATCGAAGCTGTGTACAGCCCAGCGGAGCCTATCCATATCCAATGGAGTTGTGACTGCGCCTGTCGTAAAGCTGCCATCGACAGTGTCTGTTAAAGGTGCCGCCTGGCTGCCAGGAAAATGAGTGTCGAGTAGTACGCTCAGCGACTCTTGACTACTCATGGTCCAGCTACCACAGGGTTTCTGTATGTAGCTGGGTACAACCGGTGCGGTTGATAGCATCTTACGCAGCCTGTTGGTTTCAGATGAACCCTCCACATTACTGCAGAAAGCCCCCCAAGACCTCCTTTTTGCGCTTCTGACAAGATTCTTAAAGCGATTCAACGAGGTTTTGTATGTCGACCAGTCGCCTGATCGTTTAGCCTCGTTGAATAGCCTGCGACATTCTTTTCGTGAATGTGCAACTTCCGGGCTCCACCATGGTGGTTTGGCCCTACCCCTGCAAACCGTTGGTTTGCAAGCCACATTAGTGGCACAGCGAAACGATTCACTTAGAATCTCCACAGCAGAGTCAATGTCCCCAATATTTCTAATAGTTGGAGTCGTCGATAAGGAGTTGCAGAGTACATTGTTCTGTAGCTCCCAGTCAGTCTTCTTCCTGTTAACTATAGGATTAAGTCTACTTCCACCTAACCCTATGTTAAAGTCAATATAGCGATGGTCGGATAGGGAGCAGTCATCCGCAACCCTCCAACCGCTAACCAGATTGGTGTGCTCTGCACTAACCAATGTTACATCTAAAACCTCTCTACGGTTAGACACAATAAAAGTGGGTTCTGAACCCCTGTTGACAATTTCAAGATTATTATTTAATATGAAAACAAAGAGACACTCACCCCGCTCGTTAGTATCGCTACTACTCCAGGATGTGTGGTGTGAGTTAGCGTCAGCACTTATTATTATAGGCGTCCTCGTGCTTATCGCCCTGGACACAATACCACGCACCTTGCCATTTGGTGGACTGCTCTCGTGATCATGCGCCATATAGCTCGAGACCAGCCAAACCGTACCGGAGGGGGTCTCCAGAGCAGCTGCTACAGTATCCCCATCACTGAAATCAGATAGGATAAAGATACGCAAAGAGTTTTTAGCCAAGATACAAGATCTAATATTACCTGTGCCTTTGGCAAACAATAGCTTATAGCCCTTCAGTGTCGGTTCATGAACCCGTCCTTGGTGGACCCAGGGTTCCTGGACCATAATCAGCTCCTCCTTCCTCTCTTCCACCCGGAGGAGCATTGCAGCGGATGCTGCTTTAGAGTGGTGAAGGTTTATTTGCGTCACCTTCACCATCCGGTAGCGCAATGATAGTGGTGTTGAGGTCCTCTTGGCTGGATTCCAAGAGGGCGTCAGTGTCCTCATCCGCGACCTCCATCCGTTCAAAGAAGCCACCCACTAAGTCAGAGACATCAGAACCATCACCTTCTAGACCTCTCGGGTGCATTCACCTTAGCTACCTTCCAGTCATGGGTGGGTAGATCCGGGTTGCAGTCCTTAAGGATCTCCTTTGGGGAGGAAGGTTCAGCGGGGACTATGGTCAAGGCTCTTGGTCTTCTGGGTATGTCTTCCAGGGAAACCATATCCAGCCTAGAGCCTTCCCACACCTCGCCAATAGCTTCGATGGCCTTTTTCAATAGAGACGCTGAGCGTTCATCCGTGCAGGCCATCAATTTAACGTCGTGCTGGTGCCAGCCAGCATCAACGCATTGAGGCGGCGGTCCCGGATTCTCCTTGCGGATCTTCCAGAACACTCCCGTCAGTTTTTGGTTGACCAAGTCCCACCTGGCACGGGAAATGGCGCCGTCTGACGCGTCCCTGTCGATTATGGCCCTTACGAGATTGCTTTTGGCGATTTCACTAAAGGTGCCCTTCGAAGGGATATTCTCAGGACGTTTTGCCCTAGAAGCCCTTGCTGCATCGTTCTCCTCTTCCGAACGTTGCCGTTTAGGCGCCGCAACGGTGGCGGGTGCGGGGGAGTAATTTATTTGCAGCCTCGACACATAAGCCTGTGCCCACTTTAGAGAGACTGCCTGCTTTTCAGAAAGCTGGTCAACCGGGGTCGCACCAAAGTAAGAAATAGTTCTTAAGGCGGAGTGCCTCGCATCGTTGGCCCTGCGTGAAGCATTTTTGCGCGAAGGGTTAGATATGTTTTTGCCGGGATTGGCAGTGGGTGACGCAGTACTGCGGCTAGAAGTAATCCTCTTTGCCTTTTCCTGCGCAATGTGCGCTTTGGAGGCGACGGGTTTGGACGGATTAGGCCTTTCCATTCCCTTCGCACCCGAAGAAGCGGGTGTTACCGTTTTACCGGTAAGGACCTGAGCAGCTTTTGAGGTACTTGGAGCGAAAGACAGAGGTACCTTGCTTCTAATACTAGGGCAGCCACCCGTTGCCGTGTGTTTTGCCCCTTTTTCAACAGCAATCAGCCCGGTTAATCCAGGCTGATTGCCCACCACGTCAGTAGTCCGCAGACTGGTCGGGCCTGATGTGGACACCCGGCCAGCCTGAGCAGCAGTAGCTTTCGATTCACCGCGGCCTAAAATGAAACAACCAATATATATATATATATATATATATATATATATATATATATATATATGTATATATACTAGCCGGCACCAACTAAAAGAAATTTGAAGAAAAGACATTACACAAATACATATGCAATTAACTTTTTTTTTTGGAATGAGTCATAGCAAGTGTTAAGGCTCAATTAGCCGAACGTTGAAATCGTAAATGTTAGCTACATGTAAATGTTAGGTAAATGTAAATGTTGATACACTTATAGAATCATAGGCTAACTAATACCAACTAAACATATCAAAAGAGAAATATGTACCATATTTCTCTTTTGATATGTATGGGTCTTCTGTGCCCCAATCTCATTCAACATGCGTACATCCCATCACTGTCTACAACTGTCAGTAACCTTAGAATAAAATTCTATTTTCTGCAGGTTCCAACGTTGCGGCAACATTTTATTAAAGTCAAGTAAGTGTTTATACAACTTGCCATATTACAGTTTGGATCAGCTGACACATTTACCTAACATTTACGATTTCAACGTTCGGCTAAATGAGACTTTATTAATGAAATGATGAATCTAAATTTTTTTGGTTGTGTAGTAGTGAGTACCAGAGAGTAAAAAAATTGAGAGAATACATTCATTACAGCCGAAATAAAATGTTAGTAATATATTTTGTAAGTTGTATAACGCAAAG